>QJNX01000092.1:0-191868 GCA_004155925.1 Monosporascus sp. MG133 | reverse complement strand
TTTTTTTTTTTGTTTTTTTTTAAAAAAAAAAAAAAAAAAAAAAATTTCTACCAGGTTCACGTTTGGGGTTCTAAAGGGGACTTACCTAGATTAGAGGGCTTCCCCCCCCCCCCAAGGTTTTGATCCGAAGCAGGATAATCCGTATGAACCAGAGCAGAGGGAGGCTCTTCCTTCATTCACGTTTGGAGTAGACCCACCCTATTTAGCACTCCCCTAGTTGTATTGATCAGAAGCGCTTGGAGATGCCACTATTAGCCGATGGGCTTGACGCCTACTCTATGTTTGTCATTAGCGATATAAAACCCCCAGAGAAGATACCACAGAGAATCAGGTACCAGCGGCATGGTTGTCCCTAGTTTCCTTATCTCCCAGCACCCTGTTATGGGCCGTCTGTAATAGGGCCTGCGGGGCGGACCCCATGTGAAGTCGTCTTGCACGATGTTGGCAAGATGCCCTCGTAACTGGCATCCGTGCGTGCGTTAACTAAGCACCCGGTGACGAGTATACCCATGGGTTATTACCGCTAGGCAGCTGTCCCAGAATCGTGGATAACCTCGTAGGTGTGTCGAAACGGCAAGGCAGCGAGAGGCAGGGAAAGCTTGAGTTCGACAACCGCTTGTCTCGAGCAAACATGAAAAGTCGTCGATGGACGAAAAAGCATCCGAAGCTGGCAAATATGATCAACACGGGAGAGTACGGGCGGACGGGATCAAGCTGGATTAATGAAGTCTTTTGTGATTCCACTGTCTCGCACCGCCGCCCGGATTTGCTATCTACAATGCTAGAGTACAAAACGAAAAGGGAATGGTATGCGTTGCTGGTGGTGTTGGATCGTCTATAGCAGGGAGAGGTCGCCGAATTTTTCCTAGACGGGAACTTTTGTCAGCAACACGGACATGATGATAGCGGCAGCCATCAAGAAGAAGGGGGGCAATCGTACCTTGTATCCCGGCACTGTCCAGCGGCCCTTGGACACCAGCTTGGCGGTCTTCTCGTCGATCGAGGGCTCGGCGGCAGCGACTTCTTCCTGTATTCCGAATCAGCATCCTCCTTATCTCCCCAATATCCACTAGCTCGCCTGCCGGCACGGGCACGGGCAGGGCAGCAGCCGGTCCACCTCTCCATCCCGAGACATACCACAGTGAGCTCATCGAACGGACGAGCCTCCTCGATATTCTTCAAGGTCTTATGGAGGTCCTGGAGCTCGAGGTCGACCTTCTCCTTGGCCTGCTCCGCGTTGCGGACGGCCTCGACCTCGAAGGCGTCGATGGCCTTGAGCTGCCGCTGGAGGTCGTAGGTGGCGGGCTTGAACTCCTTGAAGCGGCGCTCGACCTCGTCGACGACGGCCTGGTTCTTGAGCACGGAGCGGTAGTGCGCGAAGTCGACCGTCGTGGCCTGCTCCTGCAGCGCGGCCACGCGGCGCCGCGCGTTCTCGTTGCGCTGCTTGAACGCCTGCAGCGAGGCCGCCGTCTGGCCCCGCAGGCCCAGCGACGTCGTCACCTTGGCCCAGTCGAGCTTGAGGGCTGCGCTTCGTGGCTATTCCGGAGGAAAAGAAATTAGCTCACTTATTTCGGCCGCGGAAAGCGGGCGTCAATTGGGAAGTAAGGGGTTCCAATAGAATCGGCTTCCAGTATGGAATCGAAGGGGGATCTCGTAGAAGCTCTTCCTGCAGGGGTTGACTTACTGCCGCCATGTTTGTGATGTGTTCTGTGGTGAGGTAAAGAGAGTGGAGTAGTGAAGCAATTCGCATCAAAGTTGCTTGGGGCTTGACGGGAGAGGTCGGCGTTTTGGAAGGTCTAAATCCCGTGACTCAAGTCACGTGACATCCAATTTCGAGGCGCAGGAAGCTTTCTAACAATCTGATAATTCCAACCCCCTTCGCCCCCAATGATGACACGAGAGTAAGAACTAGCTATCTTGAATTTGATCGTTCAGAACTCCAGTATTGCCAATTTAGAAAACAATTTACAATTAATCATACGGAGTAGCAGCTGAAAAGTCACGCAAAACCGGGGCGTCATCACAGGGCGATTACAACTGATGTCACCAAGCACGGGGCACCTTAACACTGCGGACGCGCTGAGGATTCATTAAGAATCCCTTGATGGCTCTCTTGTAAATCGCGATACATAGCGGTAAACCGTCCTCCCTTTTTGGCCCCACCCATGCACGCTTTTCCCATACCGTCATGCCACAGCCATAGGGGCCACAGTCTAATGCCAAGGTTGGAAAATCATCCTTGGACGCCAGATACGTCCACTAGACACTCAAGGCCATAATGGAGTTGACTATGTCATTGTCATTCTCTTTCAGAGCCTTGATCGCCTTCTTCCGGGAGACGCCGGCTTGGGTCTGGACCAGCTCAATGTCCTTGTCCTCCAGACCCTCGGCATCCACCTCCTCCTCATCGTCATCGTCGTCCTTCTTGGCCTCGGCGCCCTCGGCGGCCTTGCTGGGCTCGCCGTGGCTGTGGTCATGGCCAGCGTGGTCGTGATCGTGCTCACCACCAGCCTGGGCCAGTTGCGCGGCAGCAGCTTGCTGGGCGGCAGAGTTGAGGTCCTCGATCTTAGCCTCGCCGAAGACGCTAGACGGTATTAGAAGCTGCATCTGTCTCGCCTGTACGTTTGTCACTTTGAGTACTCACATGTAGGTGTTGCTGTTGGGCGACTTGTAGACCTCTGGGTTATTGATAACGAAAAGGATCTGTGGGCGTAGTCATGTCAGTCTCGACTCCGGCCGTACAGTGAGCAATCTCGAGACGGAACGTAGAAGCTGGCATTCCAATCGCTAGTCGTCCAAGCCTAATTCGAGAACGGATATTTTAACGGCTTCCTCGCCATTCGTCCGGTTGTACGATGCCGTAGCCAGCTCCTAGCCTTCCCGCGCTCGGAGCGTCACATAAAAAGTAAACCCGATTGACAAACTCACGTTCTTCGGTCGGCGGAGGGTGACACGGGTGATGCCGGGGACGCGCTGCAGGTGCAGCTTCTCGATGGCCTTCCGGGCCTTCTTCTCGTTGCGGGAGTGGATCACAGCGGTCGAACCGGCAGGGCCGCTCTCGCCAGCCTCGATCTCGGAGTCGGAGCTCTCATCGTCCTCGTGCTCCTCGACGCTGGTCTTCTTAGGCTCCTCGTCGGGGAGCTCTTCGACGCGAGGATTGGCCATTTTTCTCTGCGGGAGTCTGGGAAAAACTAACGGCACTCGAATTAGTTTCTTTTGGCTGAATTTTTAATTTTTACCCCTCGATCGAAAACTTGGCTGGCTGCGAAAGTGGGATGAGGATCGGTGGGGAAAATGAATGGCTGCCGTCTTAGGGAATTCTGACCAGATCACAAAATATTCTGGATTTCTTGTCCCCCTCAAGATGATTTCCTTCCTGCACCGAAAGCAAAAATGAGATTGCACTCACAGAATATCAGTTGGGCCGAGAGACGTCGTCTACCTTTCCTTTTGGAGGGGCTAGCGAATGATTGAACGGGGTTGTGGTGGGCTTCGTCAATGTGGTGGAAAAGTTGCTAATCTGACTATGATCGGGTACATTTCTAGGGTTTACCGTGGTCGGTGACGCTAAGCCGAATCTGTAATTTCGTGCTACTGGTATGAAGTACCTCTTAACCGTGCAACTTACAGTACTTACTACCTAGCTAGGTAGGTATATCAATTGACGCGCTGGGGCCGTACTGTCGTAGGTATTTCCAGTAGAGTTTACGTTATAGAGGCATTACGTTTAGAGATATAGAACATTGAGCTCTTCTTGGAAACGAGGATATGCTGCATTGTCCTTTGGGTAATTCACGGGTGATATTTATTTTGTGATGCAAGGCATGTTATTTGCCAGTAGAGGATTGAGTGAGCATTATCGTTTGCATTAAGACAACCCGGTCACTACTGCCATAGACAATAAGCCCTCATCCAGGTTTTTTTTTCTTTACGAGGTCTCTTTCTGTTTGTGGAATGTCCGTATCATTGACGCCAGTCACCTCTTGTAAAATCTTCGTGTGGCATACACGTCTTCCCAGACGAAGCAGCAAAAGTGATTCCCATCGGCAACCCCATGCCGGTGTATCGATGTAGTATCATGCAAGACCAGAATTCGTAGCATCAGACTACCCTCCGCTCCTCTTGCGAGGCCAGACCGTGCCAGGTCACTTAACGCCCCTTTCCTATGCGTTGTGTGTCGCATGTCATTTATGCGGAAGCCTTGACCTTGGCGAGGGCCTTGCGCTGCTCGAATCGTCGCTGCTTCTTGAGTCGCATAACCTTGAATCGATCGAAGTCGGTCAGGGCCTTCCTTCTCTCCCTCTGCTCCTTTCTCTTGGCCCAGTTGCTCTCCTTCCACTTCGCGTCGATGCCCGCCTTCTCCCACGCGGCCTTGACGGCTCCTGTTCGGGCAGCCCGCGGCAGCTTAGGAATGACGAAGGGTGCCAGCAGGACGTCCGTCAGGCGTACGGCTTGCCGGGGAACGACGAGCTTGGGGTCCGACGAAGGTCCATCAACCAGAGCCTAAAATCCAGTCAATCACTGCACCCAATTCGTCATTCGGTCGGGATTTTTTATTGTGGAACATACGCGCTTGTGGTCAATGATCTCGACGATGGTGGCAAGGCGGCCGGTGTAGGGGCCGTCGCCCTGGATGAGGACGATGCGGCCGACCTCGACCAGGCGCCAGGATGGAGACTCGATGGTTGCGTCGCCCATTTTGAGAATGTGCTACGGCAAGAAGATTAGCGGAAGGGTATCGAAGGAAAATGGCGCGTAGGATATGGAAAGACGATGAAGAAGGTCCGAGAATTTATGTCGTGTAGGAAGTTAGAGAGAGACTCACTGGTTGGAGGTGCCGGGGTGGATGTCGTTCGTGATGTGGTTATTCACACAATTCTGTTTTCCTTACCTTGAAGTCCCGAACGTTACTTTCCTGAGATGGATCGGCTACAGGCGATTTTGTGTGGGTGGAAAAGTATTTGCCCTAATCCAAAATTTGGGTCGGACTTAATCAGCCCCCGCTTCCCGTATTCTAAGCCCAATACGGGATAGTGGAGCTATCTTTCCAGATTAGTGGGGCGCCCTGAACCTTTTTTTTCTTTTTCTGGACCTTCCAATCAAGTCTTCCATCTTCATGCTTGAAAACTTTCCCATCTTTTCTTGTCCGCATAGATTGTCCGCATAGAGAAACATCCTATGACATTTGTATGCTGTCGCATCCATACAGAGAGGTAAGCGAACATTCTTTTCCATAATCTGCGAATCCATTTTCCTTTATTGCTTTCATGATGAGGTAATTTGCGATTGATTCTACTCTGTTGGCGCCCTCGCCGGGGCTGCTATAGCAGGTAGAAAGGTGATAGTCAATTCTTACATATTCTGATAACACTTCACTTGATCTACTTTCTATATGACAATATTAGCGAAGCATAAGCTAACTATAGCTTTCATAAGATCCAAGTAGCACGCCTTTATTGATGATGTGCTCGCAGTTCTCTTCAACTTGCAGGCGGCTTGAGTAGCTGCCGGGGACCACAGTTCTCCATGAAATTCCCGTGATTTGTCTCGGAAACTCTTCTTCGCCATCTTAACAGGGTACCATATGGTTTCTCGGCTTGCATCTGACTCTGTCTTGAGCTGCAAGCGCTTGTGTTTGTGTGTTGTGGCTGAACATTCGGTCCATGTTCTTCGGCGAGTGAATACCCAACACCAGTTTTCTTTGAAGAATCAATCTCTCAGCGGTAAGACCAGTGGATAGTGACCATCTACCCCGCCCTCTGTTCGTATGCATTTGCTGCACGATTCTGTTATGACGCCCATCCTCTGGGTCCAGCTCCTACTCGTTTGTGCAACCCAGAAGGCCCTTCTATGTTGGAAGACGCCTTCGAATCCTGGTGCCGCGGCTTAGCAGATCGATCTATGGTACACATCACGCACAGAGTTTTATCTACATAGTCGTCCATGCCGATCGAGGTAATGACTGTATTTGTAAGGTATATAACGATCTCCTAACGCCTCGCTTCGTGCTTCGTTCCCTACTGCCGAACACTATTAAAATACAACACTGGGGCATGCACTTCGTAGCGTAAAGCATAACCCACATAAATCATAACTTCCTAGAAATGCAAAAATACTGGTCTGGTCATTCAAAGAAAGCCTGGGAGACTGTAGTATCGGAACGCCTTGCCGACCTTGATCATGTTCTTGCGTCCCTCCTTGGCTCCGCCAGTTCGATTCCGTCACTGTTCGTAGCACGCGGCCAGGGAGTGCCGTAGACGCCCGCATTGTCGCCGCCGCCGCCGAAGGACTTGGCGCCATTCAGGTGGATGTCTTCCATGCTGCCCCCCTCCTCGTCTGACATCTTCTTGGCCTTGTTCTCCGTCCGCTCGAGGCGGCCAGCCGACCAGTGGCGGATTCGCTTGCCGTAGAAGAAGATCACGGGCAGGAGGAGGGCGACGCCCAATATGGTGCCGCTGTACACGCTGAAGGCGCCAAAGAAGCCCATGTTGTCGATCCACGTCGTCACGTTGAAGTTCAGCAGGAAGCCGAAGATGAGCCTGAATGTCGATACGGTCACCAGGACGGGGCTACGCGAATCAAGACAGTGATGTTAGCTTCGGACGGAGTGTACGCGGACGATGGTAACTGCGCTATAAATGGGTTCATGAAAGTGATAATAAAGGAAGACTCACCCAGCGAAATTCGGATAGCTTTCAACGAGATACACACTGATGAGCGTCGTAATGGTAGAGCTCGCGAAGCTCAGTATGAAGACGCCGATGAGGACGAACCAGGACGGCAGGCTGACGCCGACGTTCTGGGCCGAGGAGCCGAAGACCATTGGGCCGGCGAAGCCGGCGAGGACGGGGAGGATTAGGTTGACGAGGTGCGCCTCGGGCTCGCGGCGGCCGCCGTTCCGGCGCGCCATGGCGTTGCTGACACGGTCGGCGAGGAACCCCCCGAACAGCCAGACGAGGGGGGACGCGACGACGATGGGCAGCACGAAGAGGCCCAGCTCCTCAAACCGCCAGCCGCTGGAGATGAGCACGGAGCTCGACACCTGCTGCACGGCGCCGAACGCGCCCGTCAATGCCGCGTTCAGCGCCACACACCACAGCACGTTCGGGAACACCGCCGTCTTCACCGACAGCCACACCGCCGTCACCGCCCGCCGCCACTCCATCCCCGCATTGAACAGCCCGAAGTCCACCCACGGCGTCCGGTACCCGTGCCGCGAGTAGTCGAGGCGCGGGCGCGTCTCGCCGGGCCGCAGCGGGTACACCACCTTGCCGGCTGTGTCCATGTCAGTTACGTTTCGCGATAAGGAAGGAGACTTCGGCGCTTACCGAGCTCGTCGGGCGTGCGGACCCGCCGCGTCTCCGGCAGGCAGAGGATGATGCTGATCCAGGTCACAAAACCAATGATCGAGGTGATGCCGTAAACCCATCGCCAGCTCATCCGGGTCACTATAAGGGGGCTAAGATAGTCGTTAATTTTAGATTGATCTACGATACACGCGTCACTGATTCTCGACTGACCTCCCAACACCGAGGCCGACGATAATAACGCCCGTGCTGGCGTTGACGGCGGCGACGGCCTTGTTGCGCTCATGGATGAACATGAAGTCCTGGATGATCAGGGGGATCAGGGCGTCGATAGTACCGGCTCCGATGCCCTGGAAGCACCGCGCCGCAATATGGCTCTTCAGGCCCCCGCTCGTCGCCGCCCAGATGCCGCCGGCCCATGCGAGGGCCCCGCACAGCAGAATGACTGGCCGCCGGCCGACGGCGATGGAGAGCGGGATCAGGACCCACGAGGCCACGCCGTTGACGATCATCGGCGCCGTCGAGAGTAGCGAGATTTGCCACGCGGGTGGGCCGTTGAGTCCTGCGATCAGCGTGTCCAGGTTCGTGAGGTCCTCCGAGGTCCCCAGGATCTTGGGGTCCACGCCGCCGTACTCCAACATGAAGACCGGCAGAAGCGCGCCGATTATGGCCTCCGAGGACGCCGCGAGTGCGCCGTCTTTGAGCGGGGAAGAGATGCGTAAGCCGGGTGAAAATAGCAAGAGGGGTCTATTCAGGGGGCAAGCAGGTGGTGCTTACAAAAGCAGAGCGTTACGACGGCTAGCCACTTTCTCCATTGCGGTAAGTTGAGGGGATCTACGAGATGGAAGCCGGTCAGCCTTGGTCCTTGCTCTGTCTCCCAGGTATTCCGATGAACGACCGCACAGTACCTTTCGGGTCCGGCGTCGGCATGGGAATGTATCGTATCTGTCCGTCGGTCTCGTACAGCTGCGTGGACCCCACGACAAGGTCCTCCACCGATTCCGTTAGGGCCTCGCGGCCGTAGATAGTATTACGGTGTCGTCGCCCCATGTTGGCGAGCTAGTCCAGCCAGCAACTGTCCGTCCGTGGGTTTTCCCCCCGTGATGTGTGTGATATATGTCCGGTTGGTAGATTAGTGTGTGCGCAGGTAAACCAGTCACCGATGCGCGGGCGTCTATAGACTGACTGACTCGATAGAATGCGGCCGGTCGAAGCGTCGTCGCAAGTGGGCAGGCAGACTGGACGGCATGCAACATTCGTGGGGGGGGTCGAGTATAGTTTAATACCAGGATACGGCACGTCGGAGACATGTTTCCCGAGCGTGCGTTCCCACAGATAAACATTGCTTTCGACAATTGACGAGCCGTACAAGTGGGTTTCACACGTAGTTGTCTTCCCTGCCCCCCAAAATAGTGCGTGCGCTGTGCGTACCTGCACCAAGACGCGCGTTTTGACTCTTGGGCTTCTTTGGTTTCGGGACAAGGCTTGGCCCTGCTTACCACGCGGACGGCGCATGACGAGGGCGCTTGCCTCCCAGCCTCCTTGCCCTCCTGACAAATAAGTCCCGGTCGTCGAGTCGAGGGTGTAGAACTTCCATCCGCCAATCGACTACGAACGATTAGGCTTGGGCTTGTCTCCTAAACGGCTAGGTTTCAAAGCCTCGAAGCATCCGATACGGAGGCGAGCTGGACGACATGAGGCTAGTGTGGTTTCCCCGGCCATCCCCCTTGTCCGAGTTCGAAGACCGCACATCACGTTTTATGAAACGGGAACCGTGTTGGAAAATAGTACGGGGCGTGCATCACGACATAGGGAAACAAGAATTGGAGGTTTCCCCAGATGGTTGAGTCCCGAGACTCTTTGCGCTATTGGGAGCCGTGGGGAGCACAGCGAATCTACGTAAAGTTGGATTCGGTTCTTCAGACGCCACGCGGAAGTACTATGTATATCCAGTGCGTAGGGAGAAGTTCGCGCCACCAGTGACGTCCAGCTCGCCAAAACGTTAACCGACACGAGCTAAACGCTTTTCACTCTTCGCCGCATACAAACTAAATGGACAGCTCGGACAGGGCTGGTACATCGGCCGTAACGTTATCGATATCAACTACTACATATTACTACTACGCATCGCCACCAATATCAACGCAATATCACTGCAACTAAAAAGCCATATACAGGAATAAAGGGCCTCCTGCCGGCCAGCCCTCACCCTAACCAAATCAACAACCGGTAACTGCTGTACAAAGGCAATATGTTAAAGGTGGAAGCACTACTCGTGGCGACTTGGCGCCGCTGATTCCTGGGGGGTGATAATGATGATCGGTGGGGTTGTCAAAAAGCATTTAGCTCGGGTCGATTAACGACTTGGCAAGGTGGGCATAACTGGGGTGCGAACTTCGGCACCCACAAGTGCCGGGAGGCGAGGTGATACGGCTAAATGCGCCACAACAACCCAAGACGGGTCGTGTATCCTACTCGAAATACTGAAATTTTCCGAGACCTGACTGATTCGGTGGAAGCTTGCGACGGGTAGGCTGAGCTTGAGCCTCTCTTCATAAATCGCAAATACTACCGCATTGGTAGTTAGACACGATCCCGCAAACCTGCGCTGGGTGAAAAGTGTTTAGAGTTTGTTCTGAGGGCCCAATGAGGCTGAGGAACATGCACTCAGACCCTAGACCTGAGGCACGGCTCGGCATGCACTGCTACCCTGTCAACAGTGATAGGGGCTAATAGGGAAAGACCCCTGTGTATATCAGAGAACCACGTATAGTCCGTATGACACCAACCTACAAGCTGGAAAGCTCCGAGACGCTAAACCGGGTGTTCGTGATTGCAGATCAGCATAGCTATCTAGCTATTGCACAGCGCAAAAAGAGGATCAAGCAGACGACGACTACTACTTGGTTCCTACTTGTTTCGCAGGAGAGCGGGCCCAGCCGAAACCCGCGCGACGGCCGACGCTCGCAACAGAACTGCGCACAACTCCCGAGTCCCGCGTCAAGCGGCCGCTGAAGGTTACGTATATCATGTCTCCAGACGCGCGCGATTGCTGAAGAAGCGGTGCTGACGAGAAAACGTTTATACCTCGATCTGATTGGTCGACCTTCCTCGAGCTCCTATCCTCACGCTCTGCTGTAGACAGCGGCCTCCATCTACGAAACACCTGGGGTGGTTGCTAGGCGCCGTCTAATTTTGGGAATTTTGCTATAGCTATACGCAGCCTGCGATTACGCAGCGTACGCGGCCGTGTCCACTCGCGCCGGCGGTTGGCAACGTTAATCGGTCTGTCCCACAGCTCCGGGAGCTTCGGAGGCTATCGTCAACATCCGGACTCCGGAGTCAGGCGGCTTATATAATCATTCTTCACGCGAAGAGTGAGGGTAGTCGGCACGTTTTCGGTGATAAGCGGGCTATTTTAATCACTCGGAGAAACGTCTATTGGAGTTCAGTACCGATGTTCAGTCTTTGAATATAAGTTCAATGCGTCAAGCCCTGATTCGACAGTCTGGTTCGGGATCCCACAGAGCTGTTGAGTGGCTCAGCCACGGGAAGCCATTGTGGCGGTGCGCCATGGTCCCTACCAGCCCGACCATATGCTCGGGCCTCTAGTTAACCTTATCCTCAGCTCCCAATGAAGTCTCCAGAGCTCTCTCCTTCGTCGCCTAACTATGCCTTGCGCGGCAGCGATGTAGGAAAATAAATCAGTCCGCGTAAAGTGACACTTCCTATGTTTTACTGTCTCTGTCGTCCTGATTCTGTACTCTCGAAGATAATATTTGCGGTAAGTTTTATCCAGGCTCTCAGTTTGTCTTATTGTGAGATGAGTTATTCTCATCAGCGTCATCTTTTTCTTACCTCTCCCTTTTTACTTATGCACGTTAGCACGATCATTATTTTTGTCCACACCACAACTTCAGGGCGTAAATCAAACGAGCACAGGTTTTCTGTTTCGGAGATGATTCGACTTCATTCTCTGCATGGCATCATCAAGAGCTCCCCCGTGGTGCCGGTTGGGCTCCGGTAGTTCGGTTCATGGCTTTCCCTTCCGCGCCTTATCAGTTCTAGTGACGTCAGGACAAGGAACTGAGATCAGGCGGGATCCTCCCAGATCTCCTTCGTAAATCCGAGTGCTTGAAGGAACTGAACAGCCACCGAAGGTCAGCCAACAAGTTGGAATACAGAGCGAATAGACCCGAACTACCAATGGGACCTTTGCTCATAAATCCGAATCGCACACAGACATGCGGTCAGCAAATAAGCGGATTGGCAAGAGACGAGGATAGTACTGCCACAACATGCGAACACCGGTTCATTTTCGTGGGAGAAATAGGATGATTACCCCTGTCACAATCACCGCAGCATAAATCATTCACCGTCTGTTTCTATTATTATTGTTCAGCCAAAACGTCTGTCCATGTCACTACTTACGTCCATCCCCTTCTTCCCCACAACCAGTTGGTGAATGATATAACAAATCCCCTTGGCAAGAAGACAATCCTAGCCGTACTGCTCAAAATCCGCCGCCTGTCGTCCCATCTAGCATAAACCTGTGAAAGCCGTGCAAGTATGAACTACGCTAATATGATCGAGGAGAAAAACCTCAAAGTGAGTACGACCCTACAAGCCGCCGGGTGAAGTACGTGTACAGGTGCGCGCCTCATATCCCGGAACAGCGCTGATTCGGGCCACCCAGAAAACATTCATCATAGCGACCCTATGCTCCACCATCGTCGGGACCTTCAACTCGTCCATCGGGCTCTGGGACCGCGTCAAGCAGAGGCGGCGCGACCTGAAGCAGGACAGCCAGATCAAAGCCCTCAAGGACAAGGTCGAGGCGGCGGACAGACGCTCCGCCGACGCAATTCGGCAGTCGCAGCACCCACAGCCACCGCCGCCACAACTTAGGGACAGAGATAGGGACGAGGTCGGGGAGTCATTCGAGAGGTCGGGTGCCCTCATCCGGCGCGAGTTCGACGACGGCTATGAGCGCTACGGACGGCGGTTCGCCGTCGGCGACCCCGTCACCGAGAACCGCCTGCAGGCGCAGATCATCGCCCTGCAGCAGACCGTCATCGACGTGTTGCAGGCCGCGCTCTACGACGGCCGCCAGCTGACGCACGCCGATGTCGCGCGCCTCGTGGCTGCGTCCGACGCCGCACGGGAGGGGTCCCTCGACGCACTCCGCCAGCAGCGCCAGCGCCTTATGGTTATCGAACCGCCCTTGCCCCGGCTGCCGCCGCCCTCGTCGCGGCGCTCTTTTTCCCCGCCCTCTAACGGGAGGCCAGTCGCCGCTCTACCTGCGCCCGGCGACGAGCTGTTCTGCCGGTACAGCCTCGACCTGCAGTGCTCGCGGAACAAGCCCCTAGCGTCCTCCTTCGCGCCGGGGGGCGACTGCCGGTGTCCCGCCTGCGGCGTGCAAGTAGCGGCGGCGCGGCCGGACGACTTCTGGGCGATCACGAAGCGCGTCGTCATAAAGCCCCACGACGACGGTACTAGCAGCGGCGGGGGGAGTTACGACAAGCACGGACAGAGGCGGCAGGAGGTAATCGAGGAAGAGCGCGAGTTTCACCTGGGCCAGCGGTTCATCGTCAAGTGTCACACGCCCGACGGCGAGTTCGCGTGCGTGCTCTGCAACCGGCACCGCGACGCCGACGCACTCTGTCGCTCCGTCGAGGCCCTCGTCAACCACGTCGGCCGCCGGCACGACGTCGCGGAGCTAGAGCGTGAGGTTGACCTCTTGGAGAGACCTCACCCGCCCCCGCAGGTCGAGAGGGCGGCACTGCCTCCCTCAGTGCCTATGCCGCCCACTCCCCCGCCGGCTAGGAGGGACATCGAGGGCCTCGATCTAAGGGGACGTGACCTTGGCTTGCCGGCTAAGTACCGGTGAGCGCCGTTTGTGTCTCTAAGTTTACTATTCTTCTGTTTCAAGGGGCGTTGTCTTGTTTGTTCCGACGCCCACAGACAGACTGTTATGACATGGAGTTACCGTTTACCCCCGCTTTACAACCTTACGGATAAGATATCAACGACGTCGGAATTGACGTACACCATAGCTGTGTACATACGAAAGCCGCCAACTGTGAGTCACGGGTTGCAGGCGTGTGGTTGTGGGTGGTATTATTGCTGGATTCCACATTTTTGTATGAGGCATACACGATATCTACCGACGTCTTTGATTGTGTTCAATCGCGGCATGAGAGTTACATAGGCGTGGCGCCAGCCGGTTACCTACTCTCCTACTGCTGGGACTTTTGACGACGGCTTCAGTTGGGCTATGAGATACGAGACATGACATGATGAACCAGCCTATATCAACGTCAGGTAGCGAATGGAATGCTCGCGCACATGTGTACATACAGTTGGCTGGCTCGCTGCGGTGACGGGACATGCTGGCTCAGTTCCCACGGGGTTTATGCATGTCAGTGAAATATCGGTTCGCAGTTGATTGTGAGCGCAGACTTCTCACAAGTCGATTTTCCACACCATCGAAACCTAGGACATCTCCCAAGAAAAGATGTAGCAAGATACAGACACGGATAGCGCGCTTCTAACAGACCTCTGGGCAGAAAGTGACATGAACTACGGGCACCCTTGAGGGTGTTATTCACTCAAGTGTCCAGAAGCGCGCGAAAGAAGACCCAGGCATGAACCGATGGTCTTCGGGAGAATACCCTCGCGGTCCTAGCAGTAAGAGAGATAGACGGCTGCGGTATCCCGTAGCTCAAATAATCTCATGTCTTATTGTTCTTGCACATTCGCTATCGATATCGCTTTGGCGACATGTTCTCCACGTCATATCGTATATCTGATTCCTCTTCTCAGCTCGTAAAAAGATCGCCTCCTTCGGCTCATGTTACATAGCCGAGGGGCGACCGACATCGAGCAACTTGACCCAATTGCATATAATCAACCGGTATAACTTTGCGCGATATCACCGCCCCTGTTCGAAATCAAGAATCTCTATATCGCAGGTCTCAATGCTAACCCTCGGTAAATGCAGAAGCGTAGGCGGGAAAGAGCCTGTAACCGTCGGTGAGGAACCCCTGAACTCCCTTACCGCCTTGGTATATGAACGCCGAGAAATACATTATGACGTAAGGGAAAGACATGATCAGATCCAAGATTGTTCATGAAATCCCTTGGGAGTTATGGGGAGTTGATTAAAACATCATGTCGCCGTGATGGTATCCGATGGTCATTTTGAGGTCGGCGGACCAAAGTTGGAATTCTCAGGATCACGCTGTGCTAAGGTTGATCCGAGCCATTCCCCCATGCCTGCTAAAAGCACGTCGTCGGCCGAATCTGTTTCTTGCGGCCATTGCGGCGGGTCGATCGGTGCATATTTCAGGCTTGTTGCGCTTTCTAGCTCCTTCAGGAGGATCTCGATGCATATCTCCCATCGCCTGGTAAGTTGCTCCTTACGCTGGGAGAGGACAGTCAGAAGTGTATCTTCTTCATCAGCACAGGTGGATTCCACATTTTCCATCTCCTTGCTATTCTTTTCGGTTACTCTCTGCATCTCGTTCTCCTGTCTCTCTAGCAGCTCCTCAAGAGCTTTCGCCTGCCGGTCTCGCATCACATTGATCTTCGCCTGGTGTAGCTGCTTCATATTCTTCTCTAGGTTGTATTGCTGACCGAGTTCGCGCAAGTCCCGTTCAGTAACAACACGTGCTGGCATGTCGTCGTCTGGCTTCTGTCCGAGTCCGTCGCAGTAGGCTTCCATATGCCTCAAACGGATACGCACATGTTTCTCGCTCTGTTCCAGCGCCGTCCGTAGATCCATCTCCGCAGCAACTTGCCGATCCTCCAGATTGGCGGCTGTCCTAGCATGCCGGTCTTTCATCCTCTCGATCGCGCCCGAATGCTTTTCGGCAAGGGCAAGCTTCTGTCGCGTGTGCCTTACACACATCAACCACTTGGACTTTTTCTCAAACACCTGAAATCGCTGCATCTCTTCCGCCTGCTCTGCTCGTAGCGACTGCAACGGCTTAGATCTCCGCGTGCGAATTTCGGCCTCGAGCCTTTCCAGGGCCTTCTCCGCGGCTTGCTTTTGTTTGGCAGACTCCTCAGCCGCAAGCTGCAGGATGCGCGCCTGTTCCTCCTGTCGTCGCCGTTCCATTTCGGCTTCGCCGTTGCAGTAGTTGGGGCAGCCTACAAGGGGGTCCCAACGCGCACCGCAGATGTAGCAGAATTGGGCCTTACATCGGCAGGTCATGTGCGTACAGCCCTGGGTGAGTTCGACCAATGTCCGGCATTTGTAGCACCTTCTCCAGCCCGACACCTCTCCCATCTTCAGAACAGCGTTCAATTCCCGATCCCCCGGGCAGTCCTGCCCTTGAGGATGAGCAACTCTCCCACACCTGACGCAGACCCGTGTTCGGCAATTGGAGCAAACCGCCTCTAAACGGTGCTTAGGGTCAACCTTGTCGCGGGGTGGAATGAACTCCCCACAACCCGGTTTGCAACAGAAGATTCGCGACTCCCAGGGCGTGCTGAATTGCACTACTACCTTGAGGAAGCTTATCTGTTCATCGCGCGATAGAATCGTCCTTATAATCGAGCTCGGTATCGGCTGGGTGCAGCATCTAGGGGGCATCCTCGTCTCTTCGGTTGTGGCTTGCTTGATCATGATCCGCAAGCACTTCGAACAATAGCTATGACCGCATGGTAGCTTAAATAAGGACTCGTCAGGGGTGGCATCGTCGCGGCAGGCGCTACAACAACTACAGCAGCGTCAGCGTTGGTAGTAAGCGGCGGATGGTGGCGCAGACAAACATGGACGAAACTATAGATGTCGACATCGACTTCCGCTTGCTTCGCATTCGTGACAGGCCCCTCTTGATAGTGAATAGGCTTCTCCTCGTACTAGCGCTGAGTAGACTCGGGGTATAGTGGGTTTCGCTAGGCGGCACCGAGGCATGCTTCGATGGCGTGAAATGCGGGTCGACCTGGGCAAGGTAGTTCTCATATTCAGCGAACGTAAGAGCTTTGGACCGTTTCTTCGTTAAAAACCTCACTGCCGACTCTGAAGCGCCTGTGGATGAGAGTGACGTCGGCGCAGTACTTACCGACTCTTCGGAGCCGGGTGAGACGACTTGCACATGGTTGGAGTCCGGCGGTGCGCTCGACTCGGCGCCGGGGGTATCGTGCTTGTCGGTTGTCGAAACGGCGGTACACGGCCGCGATAAGGAGATACCCAAGCTAACAGCTCTGGTCATTAAGCTTTGAAAATGCGTCTCAAAATTGTCGATAGATAGCTGCAAGACCTCGCTCATGTACTCTTTCTCATTAAGTTCGGGCAGGCCGTTGCCGCCCGGAGATTGGGCCATGTCTGTTATGGGAGGCTTCTGCACAGACACGGCAGCGTCCATCGTGACGGTCGCGCATTGAGATCAGATTGGGGATGTACTCGATGGGTCTAGTTGCCGACCCAGGCCGGAAAGGATTCGTTTAGGCGACCCCGTTAAATCGTTCGACATCAACTCGAGTAAGGCTGCTCGTGATGGATTGCGAAATGATACTATAGTGTTGCAACCCTTTGCTGGAGAGACGTCTGGATATATGGCAATACGTAGCAGGGAGGCGGAGCGGAAATTACTACTACCTGCTGCCTCCCACATGCCAATATCGAACCACAAACAGGTCGGATACTTAAATCATGTGGAGAGGTAGATATGTCAAGTGCCGTCGAAGTCCGTGATTGAGCGACCAAAGACCCTGTACTAGATTTGAATAGCTTGAAAGGTTGGCAAAAATGTCGGAGTTGATAAAAGGTGGAGAATCCAAGGACTGGGATTGGTGGTTGTCGGATACATCTACTACGATACCTTGCCCAGTCACAAACCGAGTCGACCAGATGTTATGCTTTGAATGGATGGGCTCCGGTCGCAGATGCAGGGTGTGACGGCTGACTGGCTTAACCAACTATTAAACCCTAGTCGTACGGTTTATGTTGGCAATAGTACCGTGGGAATCTGAGCAATAGGTTGAAGGTATAGTTACGTTTGGTAATAGCAGATATTAAAGGTAATCTGGGTAACCAAGTTATATTATAAGTTGGTATTATTTAGATTATAGGAAAATAACGAACGTATATATTTTTAATTATTTTTTGGTAGATTAAGATAAATTAGAATATTTATTTAAATTTACCTTTATGGATTAAGATGGATTAAAATATTTATTTAAATTTACCTTTATGAATTAAGATAAATTAAAATATTTATCCAAATCCATATTACGTAATTTTATCGTAAGTAAGACGACCGTTTTCCGAGGCTAAAACCTAATAAGGTCGTAATACGATTTCCTTTTTTCCAGATTTTTGCCCTTAAAGATTTTTTTTGGTAAGTTTTTTTTTTTTATTATGTCGGGTCGTATATTTAACCGTAAGTTTCGTAATCGTTTTAACCAAAAAGAAAATACCGTTTTTTTTGCCGTTTACGTTCGAATATTTGGTTTCGAAGTAATACCGTATATACCTTATTTTAAAAATAACTTTATTTGTAAGATAATTAACGACCTTCGTCGTTACGACGAATATATCCGATATCCGGATCGTAAATATAATGGATCCGGTATTTTATTATCTTTTTTTAATAACGTTAATTATAAAAAGAATCGTTTTAACCGTATATAGTAAGTAATTAAAAAATTATTAATCGAAACGTAATAAAATATATAAAACGTTTTTTTCAAAATAATTAAGGTTATATTTCGTTTATTCCGCTTTAAAAAATAATAAACTTTCTTTCGGAAAAAAACTTTTAAATTAATTCGTCGAAAGGTAACTTTTTTAAAGGAGCTAAAAAAGTAAAAGCATTTTAAAAAAGAATAATATTAAATTTCTGTTATTATTAATACCTTTTATAAAAAAATTACTTATTTTCCGTAAGATTTTACCTGGGATAATTTTGATTTTGGCGTCGTTAATATTAATAAAAATTCCTTAAAAGGCGTTAAATTTCCGTAAGGTTTTTTGCCGGTTTTTATGTATTTTTTAACTTTAAGTAATTTTTTTATTTAACTAAATATTACCTTTTACCGTTTTTTTTCTTAGTATTAAAAATTTTTTCGACCTTTTATATTAATACGTTTTTTATTACCTTTTTTTTTTATTCCGTACTGATTTGGATTATGTTTGCTATTAATTTTAACAAAGAAATATGGAAAACGGGATGTAATTTAATTTTGGGGGGTAATTTTAATTAGTAATTATTTTTCGAAATTTTTTTTGCAATTTTGTACGGTCCGATATATTTAAAATCGAGTTTTTTATTTGGCCGTTTAGTTTGGATATTTTTGGTAGCTAGGTAAACCATTTTTCCCTTTTAAAAGGTTAATCTTTTTAACCTTTTTTGGTTATAATATTTTTATATTTAAATACGTACGAATTTAAGTTTTGTTTTTATTTTTGTATGTAACTGTTTAAGTTATTTTAAAATAAATATTACTTTAATATTAATTAGTTCTTTTTTTTATAAATTTCGGTAAACTTTTGGTATAAAACCGAAATTAACGTTAATTAGTATTATTTTAATATTTTTGTAATAATTTGTATTATACGTTAGTTGGATTATTAATAATTTTTTAATTTAGTTATTTTGTTCGTAATTAATATAATACCGTAAGTAAGTTTCGAACGTTTAGTTAATTTTTTTTATTTAATTATCCGTTTATGGCTTAAAAGCGCTTAAAAATTTGTAATTTAAGTTTAATTATGCTATAAAATTTTGCCAAAATTTTGAAATAAATATAATATTTTTGTCGGATATTATTTTTATTAAAAGTCCGTATATATTAATAAGGTATTTAAAAAAAATATATATTAATTATTTTACGTTTATATTTTCGTTAAATGATAAAAAATAAAAAAATTTTGTAAATCGATTTACGATTATAAAAATATTATCGTAATATATATCCGTTATTAAGTTTTTTGATAATAATAACTTAATAATAAAATTAAAGGTAATTAAATTTTACGGTTATTTTATAATTGGTAATAGTTATAATTTTTTGTATAGTTTATAACGTCGTACTTTAATTTTGTTATATAAGTCGTATTTTCGTAAAATTTTTTTTATTATTAACTTTATTTTGGGGAAATAATATGTACGTTATAATCGTTCTAAAGTTTTGTAAGTTTTAAGGTATCCGTATAACTGGTATTCGTATATTTTACGTATTAGTTTTTTTTGGTATTTTTCTGGTATTTGGATTTTGTCGGTTTTTATTTTCTTTAATAATTATTCGTTATATTATTAAATTTTTTAATATAAGTTTAATATAATTTTTTTGATTATTGTAATTTGTTATATTTTTATATATCCTTTTTTTATCAGGTCGAATATTTAGTATAAAATCTTAAGGATTTTTTTTTTTAAATTTGGTCGTTTGTTAAAAACGTTTATTTTGTTATTTTCTGATTTTTTTTTATAAATAATGATAAAATTAAACTTTAAAAGGTATTTTACGTAACGGAATTATCGTTTTGTTAATTTTCGGATAATAATAAATCGGATTAAGTTTTTATAATTTGTATATACTTTAACTTAATATAAGTTTCCTTTAAAGTAATATTTAAATTTTTTAAAGGCGTTAACGATAATTAGGAATTTTTTGTTTAAAATGGCGTAATTTAATTTAATTTTTTTTAATTTGTAAAAATAAAATATAATAAAGTATAAATTATTTTAATTATTTTTATATCCGGTTATTACGTTTAATGTATAATCCGAAATATCGGTTTTTAGCTTTATGGAACGATTTAAGTCGTACATAATTAATACTGGTTTATTAATAATTATATTTTTAATTTTTTGAAAGGTTTTTTTTGTTTTTGTCGTTTATTAAAACTTGATTTTTTTTTTTGTTAAATTAAATAAAGGTATCGCGATTTTGTTAAAATTACGAACGAATTTCCGGTAATAGTTGGCGAATTTAAGGAAAGCTTAAATTTCCGTAATTATAATAAATATTTTTTACTTTTGAACTATTATTATTTTTTTGGGATTTATTTTAATATATCCTAAAGTAATTACGTATTTTAGGTATTATATTTCTTGTTTATGGAATTCGCTTTTTTCGGCGTTAATTAAAAGGTTAACGTTTTATAAAATCTGAAAAATTTTATAAACGTATTTTTTATGTTTTTTTTTTGATTTTAAATAAATTAAAATATTATCGAAATAATAAATAACAAAAATATTAAGATATTTACGTAATACGTAATTAACCATTTTCTGGAATGTTACGGGTGCGTTAATAAGTCCGAACGGTATTATTAGGTATTCGTATAATCCGTACTTGGTTTTAAAAGTTATTTTTTATTCGTTTCCTGGTTTAATACGAATTAAATTATACCCGTTTTATAGGTTTAAGGTAATAAATTATCTGGCTTTATAAAAGCGATTTTTTATTTCGGTAATTAAGGGTAAAAGTATGTAATTTTTAACGGTAATATTATTTAATTATCGGTAATCGATTATTAATCGTAATTTTTTATTCTTTTTTGGTACGAAAAACATAAAATATCTTGCCGGTAACTTAAAACGTTTAATATATTTTTTACGTAATTTATTTTCGAAATATTTTCGTAATACGTATAATTTTTGTTAATTTAGGTTATATATGGGATAAAAGGTAATTATTTTGCTATTTTTTAGGATTATTTCGTAATTTTATTTATTATGTTCCGGTAATCTTATTTCGATTTGGTCCTTAAAAAATCGTTCGTATTTACGGTATTACGGTAATATTTTAACTATTCCTTCTGGTTTTTGGGGCTGGTATTATAAGTCGTTATTTATTTCGTATAACCGTACTTTAATTATAGTAATAACGTATCGTATATATCTATTTCGTTTTTTTTTTTGTACATATTATATTCTTTTGGGTGGTAAAGTTTTTGTCGTATTTTTATGCCTATATTTGTTATCGTCGTTGTTGGTTAAGTAATAAAATTTTTTTTCCGAATTTTCCTTATTAATAAAGGGTGAAATAAATTTTACCTAGTTAATTTTTTAATTAATTAAAGGGTTATATTAATATAGCCATTTTTTACCGAAAATTATATCGTAATTCCGTATTAAAATAATATCGAAATTAATGGTTTATTTTCGTCCTTAAATATAAGTTTCGAAATAATTAATCTTGCGGTTAACCTATCCGTTATTATAAGTAAATTTGGTACCTTCGGCATTTTCGATTTTATAAGGTTCGGTTTTATTTTTCCATAATAAACGTAATTCGTTAATTACTTTTAGTTTAATATAATTTAGGTCGGTTCCGTAATTTATTATAACGGTATACCATTTTTTCCTAATTCGTATTCTGATTGTAATAAAAGGAATTTTTATTTTTTTTATTATCGTATATAAAGTTTTTTTAAGGGATATACGTTAATTCCCTTTATTTTTACTAACCTGTAACTTCCTTATAGGTGGCGTTTTTTTTTTAAAGGCTGTACTTATAACTGCTTTAATTACCCTTCCTGTCGGCATAATTACGTTTTTAGTTCGAGGATTTTTTCCTTATATCGTTTTATTTAATTCTTTAAGTTAATAATTTATTTTTTAAATATTTCGGTTTCCTTTAACCAATTTGTTGTTATAGCTTACTTTTCGTCCGTTATCGTTATTAACTGGTTTTGATATCTTTATTATTCCTAATATTAGGTATAATATTAAACCATTTTAATTAATTGTTCGTTAATCTTTTTTTATATTTCTTTTTTTTCTTTTAAATCCTTAATATAATTTTTGCGGAAGTAAAGGTTATTTAATATTTTATTTTGGATCTTTATTACCGTCTGGTAAACCCATTTTTTTTATGTTTTATGGTTATATTATTCGTAATGATATATGGGGTTTTGTTCGGGGTAATCCTTTTTTTCTGGCCAATTTCCTTTGGCCGTAAATAAATCGATAATATTTTGGGTAATTTGGGTGCATAAATATTTGTACCATTTTTAATCCCTAGGATCGTTTTTTATTTATATATGGAAGTCGAATTTTTATTTGTATATACGTATAAGTCGTTATTAAATATACTTTTATTATTCCGCGTATCGGGGGTAATAAATTTTTTTGTAATAAATAATATATAATTTCCCATGTCGGTCGGGTTCTTCTAGGTATAAGGCTTCGTTTTAACTTTAGTATTCCTTAATTTATTCGTTTAATTTCCATTTTTTTTGCCGTTATTATTTTTTTTATTACGTTCGAAATATTCGTATTTTTAATATTAACTTTTTTTATTTTTTATGTTCCTATAATTATTAGGTAATTATCGGTTCGATCGTAATAACGTATTATCGAATAATTACGGTTTGGGAAAGTACCTTAACTTTTCGTAATCCCTTTTATACTTTTGGAGGTAGGTTAGGGTTTTCTTTTTTCTTAACCATACCGAACGTAACGGCCTTTTTATCTTTCGGCTGCCCTTTAGGTACCGGGGTCTAACCGTTATGCTGTTATTTTTTAGGGGCCCGGTATTAACTTTTTACGTATCCTATTTTGCTATAATTATAGTATCTAATTTGGCTCCAGTTTCTTTTTTATGTTATCCTTAATTCCATAAATCTTGGGGCCGTTTTATAGGTAATAAAAGGTACATTACGTTTTTTAGTTTGGTTAGCTTTTATAAATTTAGGTTTGGAAATAAACTGTCCCTTTTGTTCCTGTTATCGTTTATATTATCGGTTATCGATTTTGACGGCTTTTGTAATATATTTATTTAAGGTAATAAAACGTATTATTTTAACGATTTCGTTCTTAACGTTATCTTTTAAACCTTTATAAAAAATATTAATTAAGTTATTATTTTTTTCGTTTATTTATCTTATTTTGGCCATAAGGTTTTTAAACGTTATTACGTATTTAAACGTTAGTTCTTTTTGCTTTAGATCGAGGATTTTTTGTACCGCGATTTTTTTTTCGTCTAAGTTTCCGAAATTAGCTTTTAGTTTTTTTTTAAAATTAATGTAATATTAAAAAAGGATTCTGGTAACTTATTATTAATTTAATTTTTT
This sequence comes from Monosporascus sp. MG133, assembly GCA_004155925.1. NCBI lineage: Eukaryota > Fungi > Ascomycota > Sordariomycetes > Xylariales > Monosporascus > Monosporascus sp. MG133. Next base: position 168,525 of record QJNX01000092.1, on the reverse strand, counting down.
ATTTTCCAGGTAGTTTCGTAAGGTAGGTTTAAATTAATCCAGGGCGTTTCCTTTAAAGAATGCCGTAACCGTAAGGATTTTGTCGGCCTTATCGATAATCTTTTCGAAACGGAAATAAACGCGTATTTAAGTAAGGAAACTTTATACGTTATTTTTTCCGTCGTATGGTTCGGGTTTTTTGGGCTTAATTTTAATTTCGTTAATCCTGGTGGTATTAACTTAAGCCTTAAGGCGTTAAATAACTTTTTCGAATTTTTTAATTATATCCTTATATTATTACGTAATAAGTTTTTAGGTATTATCCGATATGTTAACGGTATGGCGTATTATTTAAAGTTTAACTGTATTATTAAATAAAAGTTTATAACGTATAATGGTTAACTGGCTTAATTAATTATTAAACCTTAATCGTATAGTTTATGTTAATAATAATACCGTAAGAATTTAAGTAATAAGTTAAAGGTATAATTACGTTTGGTAATAATAGATATTAAAAGTAATTTGGGTAACTAAGTTATATTATAAGCTGGTATTATTTAAATTATAGGAAAATAACGAACGTATATATCTTTAATCATTTTTTGATAGATTAAGATGGATTAAAATATTTATCCAAATCCACCTCCATAAATTAAGATAAATTGGAATATCCATCCAAATCCACCTCCATGGATTAAGATGGATTGGAATATTTATCCAAATTTATGTTACGTAATCTTATCGTAAGTGGGGCGACCGTTTCCCGAAGCCAAGACCCAGTGAGGTCGTAATACAGGGACAGAGCTATAACTCCAGTGCAGGCGCCCGATGGGACTTTATGGCAAATTGAACCGCTGCCGACGTTTAGGTCCAGGCTCCACCTAGTTTAAGGAATATGGATGTAAAGAAAAGATAAGAAGTCGTGATCCGCTGAGGCAAACGGGAAAATTATTAAAAATAAAAAATAAAAATAAAAAAAGAGAGATACGACGGGGGGGCGGATATTAAATGTTTCGACGTGAGGAAAAAAGAGAGATAAGCTTGTAGGTGATTTGACTGTGGGTTATTATTATTCAAGTTTACGCATGTTATGCCCCTCACGAATGGCGGGGGAGTGGATAATGATCCCTCATACAATAATATCAGGCGCTGACCTGACCCTGACGATTGATGCCACTCGAATTGAAATCGCCCAACCTTTTACTATGCATATAAAGATACCCTATATAGGTACTTCACGAAACAGATGTGGTAAGGTGAGGCCGGGCGGCATGTACGGCACATTACGCAGTAGGCGTTGATAGTCTGTAGCGGCTTGTGGTACCTGCACCTTGCACCTGCACATGTACTCGATGACCGTGCCACACAACCCCGGCCTTCCAGCTGGACTTTGTTGTACTAACGGTTGCACGTACACTTATTACACTTATCATCAATAATACAGTATTACACCTGATCGTCCATTCCAGGTTTAACTTGGCGAGTTAGCCGAACTGGCGACTCCTGCGAGGCGGCTCACCGTCTTTTGATTTTACCGGCTTTCCCGCAACATCAGCAAATCTGCCCGCAGTTTGTGATCATCTAACGTTATTTCATAGCAACATTGGTGTGAACCGAAGCGAGAATATATGTATATATGGCCTTGGTGGAAACTGGGAACCGGGATCCTAACTGCAAGGCCTTAATCGAATGTTTATGAGGTTAGTGAGGATCATTGCAGATTTCAATGCCGGGAACCCAAAAGATATTATGCGTACATGGTCTGTTGGTTAATCACGAATGTTCACCGGGTTGCCTTAAGGAGAACAAGGTTAGATTGATTAGCGTTAAGAAGGTTGCCGAGCCTAGCGCAACCGTCAATTTAACAAGTGGAGTTCGTGGTATTTGGTGGGACGCTGTTGATGTCGAATTACGAACTCCGTACCAAGGATATCAAGGAAACACATGCATAATCGATCGATACGGAAATTGAATTGGAGTGCATAAAAGGGACCTTCTACTCTTTTAACTCTTATGACGTCTGGGATGCGCTGGCAGGCCAAGGTCGCACTGACCATGAAGTTCAGGGGACTTCAATTAGCTTCGAAGGTTAATGCCCCGCTTTCCAGCCGCACGCTATCTTAGATGTATTTTCGGGCACCAGCCTATACGTACACAATCCAAGGTGCTGAAGGAACCTTCTGCCAGGTCCACTGATTGCCCGATACCACTGGCACTCAACTTTGTCCTTCACAGGCCTCATAGGATAACATTGTATTGGGTAATCATATGAGGGCCAATCGAAACGGCTTGAATTCGTATAGTAGAAAGCCGCCATTACGCCTCTTATCCGCATAGTGATATAAGAGGCTTGTTATAACCGAAAGTATACAAAAAGAGAAAGTAAATTCTTTCCACTCAGCCTCCTTACAAATGAGGCTGTCCCAGGCGCTCGGTCCGCCTGCGCTACTGGTAACCCTAAACTAGGTACTCACCAAATGTTGCAGGGAGTGCCTGGTAAGCAACAAAGAGATCTGCATATGATGATTCATTCAACATATCTTCCCCAAAGTGCCAAGCCAGATTCGAGGGCTACCTTCCTCAAGACCCGGCCACGATAATGTTGCGCCCCTTTCGACAGGGTGGCCTCGTTGTAATGGATATAAACGCGAGAGAAGTGGTCTAATAGGAATCGGGAAGTCTGCAACCGCTTCTTCATTAGTTAAGGCCCTAGGAACGAACCATTGCGCATGGTCGTTTGACGTAGCCCTTCAATATGCGCTTTTGAACAATAACTCCCTGCTACATCTAACATCGATTCCACTTATTGAGCTACATAGCTACGTAACCGTCCGTCTTAGCACTAAAACACCCATATGTAGGCACAACTAATCGTGGCATTGTAAGGACATATCACCAAAGGCCTCAGCCTCGCTAACTACAGGTAACCCCACCGGGCGAAGGGGTAGCAGCTGCACCTGTGAAGCCGAATAGGAGAGCTGCAAGCATAAGCAAATCCCTGCGGATACAATTAAGGGGCTTCAATCGAGGCGCCTTTAGATGCATACCTTCCTACTGTCAGACTTGCGGTGTACCACTGATGTAATCCTTATCAGTTCCACCTTATTATAACTTCATTCATGCTTTCCCACTAACATTTGCTGTATCAACGGATCCGAGTTCAGAATGCTTTGTAAAACGTATACATCACCAAAGCTAAGCTATGTAAAGGGGTCAGGTGCTTTAGCTGGCAACCCCTCTAAGCCAGCATTCATGTTAGCTGTTACTGCCACGAGTAGGCCTAATATGAAAGGCCGAAATGTCAGAAGAGATTTGACTTGTTACAGAGCATCGTGTTCGCCGAGTATTGCACCAATAAGGATACCACCAACGTCGATCAGAAGGGCAACGCCTTCACCATCCGCCATCTTCATCGTCGGCCCCAACAAGAAGATCTGCCTCATCCTGTCTTACCCGGCCTCGACCGGCCGCAACTCGGCCGAGGCACTGCGTGCCCTCCTTAGTACTAAAGAGAAAGTTTTTATTACTTATTATCGACACCCTGTTTTGTCTTAGGATGGTGTTATGGCGTTCCAGGATCCCTTCTGGTTGATCGAATGTTCCTACTTGAGTGCCTATAAAATTTCTTGACAGTCCAGCAGTTCTATAGAAGAGCTAAGTGTTGATACTTAGTCGCTGGGCTTTGTAAGTAGTCGGTTCCTCTAGTAACGAAACGAGCCTTCGATTGTGCAAGCTTTGGATAAGTCCGACTTGCCACTTTTATCATGGAGTGGGAAAAGTATAGTCATCCTAGCATGTTGTTAGGGTAATATCTATCATCAGTGAGCTTAACTAGGAAAAAACAAGCTGCGCAGGCAAGAACAACCTATATTTCAACCAACGTGGGACGCTATTGCCTTGTTCAAATTGTTTACCTCGGCATGCACATGCTATCATGCTGTCTAGTCCGCCTCCAGATGCAGTATTTTACATACTTACCTAAGTATCTGCGTTATATGCAGGACAGCGACGCTTTTAGTCATATCAAGGTCAGAAGTCGAGCTTAAGTTACAGTCTTACTATATAAATCCTTTCCGAGACAGGATTCACCACATTGCTTATAGTGCATCGTATACGTACGTGCAGCCTCTCTCAGGCCGACACCGGAAGTGAGAAAAGAACACTATGTGCTAGGTGGATGTGCTGGATTGCTACTGTGCCCGGTGCGACCGGAATGATTCCAACTGCACGAACATAGACATCTGCGACCACGAGCGAACCAGGAGGGGTGGTGCCGCCGCCTGTCCCAACCTCGAGGTCAGGCGGTATCTGGGATACGGCGAGTCTCTGTGCATGAAACACGACCGGGAGGTGCGCGAGGAGCGCAAGGAGGAGGCAGACCTGCTCAGGAACATCGCGCGCTTGGACGCCCAGATCGAGACAGCGGAGCCGTTCACAGTGTGGCTGCGGAGGAGTGAGCGCGCCTTGCTGACGGAACGGCTCGCGACCTTGCGGCGGAAGGCCCTCCTGACCAGATACCGCAATATTATGAACCGCTTGAACGGCCACCCGCCGGCTCACATGCGTCTGCAGCAGGTGCGCCGAGAGCTGGAGCGCGAACGACAACCTACGTGGGCCGGCCGGCACCCGCGGGCGCTCCGGCCGCGGGCGGAGGCGTCGGAGCTGGAGAAGGAGCGCGAGCGGGAGGAGAGTCGGCGGACTGGAGTCAAGGAGAGAGATGACCACCGGAAAGGAGTGGAGCGTGCAAGGCGTGCGCAAAGGGAAGCACAGCTGAGGCACGCCGAGCAGAGAGAAGTCCTGGGAAGAGTGGCCGAGGAAAGAGAAGCCAAGAAAAGGGAAGAGGATCAGAGGGAGTGGGCGAGAGTAGACACTCCGAGGAAAGCCGAACTACTACGTAGGTTTGGTTTGAGGCCGGATAAATAGGGTACAACTTGGGGGTAGCGGCGATAGCGTCTCTAGACAGTATGGAATTATCGGCCCCTAGAACTCGCCGCCAAATCACAATTATTACTATAGCATGCTCCCCTGCGTAGCAGTCGGCTACGCTGCGGAGGATACAGACCGTCTGTTCGGTATGGTTCACTGACTGGTTGCCAGATTAGCTTAACGCCAGGCTTGAGTACATGAGCAACCGGTCCAACTGGTCTTCCTAATATATCGTCCTTCGTCGGCATTAATATGACATGATAAAACCTCCTGATTCTCACAAAGTAAACTTCGTTAAGGTGTGGACACGTGTGGGCGCCAACGAATGTCACATGGCTCTTTGCCAACAAGCTCAACGTTAGCCTCCGACCTGCTCATTGTTTCCCATGGAGAAGTGAGACCCTGCTTGCCATGGAGCACCATTTTCGCTCGTAGTAAAAGGGGCAGAATCCCACCCTGGTAACAACCCCCCAAAGTCTCCCTGGCCAGTGTCGGGTACCTGCTCAGGTACTGTTAGTCTAGATCCACCACCACCACCGTACTGCTCCTTCAGTAGTTCCAGTAGGACGTCCTTGGCGAAGCAAGCTTCATCCCCGAGACACTCCGTGAAACCGGGATCTACTAGTACGATATGTCTTTGGCGTAGGGTATGCACCGCGAAGGCCCGTTGAAGCGGACGGAATGCCGGGCAGTTATTCGCGTACGCTCGGGCTACACCCTCGAAGAAAGCGTAGGTATATTCGGCCGTCAACTGGGCCGTGGGAAAGGGGTCCATCGTGTACTGGAGATCTGACGTCGAAGGACCTGGTTGCTCGCTCAGCGCCGTTACCACACCGGTCGTAAGCAAGGGCAACCTGAAATAGTCACCTAGTTCATACGCCTCGCAATATGCGACGAATATGGACGAGTTGAACCCTGGTGCGTCTTTCAACGAGAGCTCTGCTACCGCGTCAGCACACTTGCTAGCAGTCGTAGCCGGGCTGGCGTGTATTACCAACCTCCGCTATAGATGAACTCCAACAGCCACCAGACTTTGTCCGCCGGGATTTCTTCTATCGTGACGCTGCTTGCCTTCGATACCTACTCACATCCACGTCAGTTGACATAATAGGGGCCCCAAGGCGGAACCGAAGGTAAAAATACCACGAAGGGACCGTCCAGGGCTGCCTTAAACCACTCGGACCGGCCGCAGAGGATGGACCTGTGTACGGCGAAAGTCCGGTCTTCGCATATGATCGTCGCATCTGAGAGCTCGCCGCTGTGTAGGAGGCTGTTCTCATGAAGGGTAAGCGAGAGTTACCATCAAGATCGCAGCGACCGAATGCACTTACGCCAAGTCGAACATGGAATGCATTGTGCTTACAGTCATTTGGTTGCAGTTGTCATTAAAGGCTCGTCTACCTTCCCATAGATAAAGTTGTAGGAGTGTATCTACGGCCGGGTATTCTTTAGAATGCGGCGGTTCATTCGGATTTTATACGGCTTGCCAGTTACATAGGTAGCCTGAACCACACAAGGACGCGCATTAGGTCCTTAGGTTTCTTATTTACACTCTGAATAACGGTTGCGCTAGGGGTTTCTGGTGCCGTGACTTGTCGCTTTATTGGGGGAAAGGTCAATCAGCAAAGGTTAAACGCGATATATGGATAGATGGCAGTTAGGAACTCGGATTCAGCAGGGCGTCCGGGGGGCAACGGGCTTTTTGCAGGTATGAATCACCAGTCTGTGGTGTATGAAGCGCCCGCAGGATTTTGCAGGATGTCCATAGGTCACCAAAGCGCACTGCCTTTGGATTTGACAATGATAAGTAGTCATCGGCTGATTAGGTTTAGTCGTTACAGTGATTTTATGAGATAGTTTGGGAGCTGATCCCAAGGTTGCACTTTGCGTAGGACGAAAGCTATGGCACCAGCTTAGCATCTCGGTATGGGGCGAACGCCGGTTTAGGAAGGTCGGCAGAACCTGGGGGCGACTGGTCCCGGCAAAATCTGAAAACTTTGAAAAGGTAAATACGATTATTGGCTTGGTGGACGCCGAAGATGTGATTTTTGACAGAGTTTTCGAAGCTTAACCGTTGATCTAGAGACCTCTAAGGCAACCCAAGCCTGCGTAACCTCAAGGCGGATCCTAAGCCAGAGGCGGAAATAACCTACATATGGACCTTTTATAACTTGAATAAGAGAGTTTCTGTGGCGTAACTCACCTTAACCTGAATAGCCCACGCGTGAGCACAGCCACAAAGTTGCCACCCCCTTAACTAGTTGGCTTGGCCGCACCCCCAAGGTACCGGACCATTTAGTCCGCTACTGCGTGAGAAAGGTCTGGCTGCCGCTCCTTTATAAACAGGAGTTCCGGGCGAGAATCAATGGGTCATTTTTTTCCACGTCTTTCTAGACGACTTCTCCAGTGTGCATGAACTCGATTAATCAGGTAGCCTCAGCTCGGCGAGCCTACCCCAGGCGGCACTCCCCGAGGTGCGACTCGGCAGTATCCCGGCAACAGCTACTCCATGGCTATGGGCGCTCGCGGCGGCGGTAGCAGCAGGTGAAGCTACTGCTGGCTTGTGTGCCGCATCGTCGTTAATTAGCGCTGCGATAATCGCCGTGCTGCCGTGATTGGCACGGTAATTTGCTTCGCCAGCACTCTTGATGCCGTTGCTGAGGTTCTACACCTTGTACGGTCGACCGCGCCTAGACCGCAACATGGGACTCGGTGATAAGTTTTCGGTGCCATTTGCGATTGTATGCATCCAAGTATGCACGAGCTCGGCATGGGAGATGGCCCTCTGTGGTAAGATGGAACTCTGCAGAGAGTCCCATATTAGGGGGGTCATCCGGCTGCGCTCCTTCTGATTGAATGACGACATGTGCAAGTCACTAGGGCGAGTTACGCCAAAGACGGGTGCAATCTAGAAAAGCGACCTCTTGAGGATGACTTGAGGTAGCGCAAAAGCAAGATATGAGAACCATGAGGTGCAATAACGGTGACAGGTGGGAGGCGGTTAAGTGCTTTTCTACATTGACCTCAAGAAGATACTGGCATCTGATGCATTGTCGGTACGGCTTCGACCTTGTATCTTGCCACTGTCGCCATTGGACGGATGGGCTATTGTAACTACAACAATAGGATAGTGATCATGTTTGACCGCCTTGCTTTTTACTTTATCCATTAACAGGGGCTGTGCAGATACTCCGGGAATAGACCCACAACTTTTCATCCCTCGACATGCTTCTTTTGTATTCGAGCCTTCCAGTCACCTCATCATCAGCTCATCACCATGATTACCACGACCTGCCTCTTCAAGTGCCTCTTGCTCCTGGCCGCCTCAGCCCTGGCTTCGCCCCATGGACGCCGCGACTTTCAACCAAGCTTGATCCACCGCAGCGGCTTCAAGAGATATGTCGACACCTTCCGGGGCGGCGCCATTATTGACATCCGGCAGCTATCACATGAAAAGCCTGCCGTCTTCTCGGTCGACGCGACGTGGAACATCCCCTTTATAAAACCGAACCCCGGCGCGGACCTTCGCGACGTCAATAACCGACACGAGATGGGGCAATGGGTCGGTATCACTGGCGGTCATTGTAACGACTCTGCCGGCGGTGCATTGCTGCAGGCAGGTACGGATACGGCTGTAAGTGCTCTACTACGTCTCCTCTCCTCCCTTCTCTTGTGATGTTCTGGCTAAATTTATGATGGCAGCTGCTTGAGAACGGAAAGACTGAGGCGTTCGCATGGTTAGAGTGGCTGCCTGCTGCCGCCTTTGCTCTATCACCGGCGAATATGACAGGTACGAACTCCCACGTCTTGTGGAGTGACTCCTAGACTAACGAACTCTCACTTAGTTCATCCGGGCGACAATATCCGCGTGACGATCCGCATCGACACTACCGACGAAGGCTTCGTGTACGTGGCCACCTACCATCCCACCCCCATAATCCGAACAGGCCATCTACCTTTATCCTATTCCCATTCTCAAGCTAACCTCAGAACTCACAGCGAAATCCAGAACCTCAACACAGGTCACAAGTGGTCCGACGCCGTCGCAAACCCGCAACCCCAAGCAGTGGGCTCCGCGATGTGCCTCGGGAACGGCACGACGTGGTTCCTCAATGAGTGGGTGCTCGGCATCCCCGGCGCGAAGCCCGACCGGGACCGGACCGTCTTGCCCGTGTTCAACAACATCAGCTTCGCAGACGTCCAGGCGCGCGACCGGCTCGGCCACCGCTTTAATCTTGGCGGCCCAACTGCCGACTACTGGAACACGACGCAGGCGGGGACCGAGATGCCTGTCTTCGTCTCCGAGCCGGTTGGTGCCGAGGAGTTCGTGGTTTATTCTCCCGAGGGAAAGAACTGGGTTCCGCTGACGGAATAAAGTTATGCCCCCCGCCATTTAGGGAAGTTTGAGAAATGTTGGCGTATTGGGTGGTCGTCATTTGGCCTGTTGGTTTGGTCTGTGAGGTCAGTCAGTATTGACATAGCCTATCTATAATTGGACTGAATCATGGCGTAAGCCCTAAAGATATCAATAATCAACACGGAGCGGATGTTGGTGATGTTTGTCCAAGTGAGTTGGGGAAGTGATAATTGTCTGACTAGATTTGGGGCTCTAAGAAACCGTGGCTGGAAGCTTTACCTTTATACAGTGTGGGAGCACCGGAACAAGGCTGTTCCGGGCTATCACCCTGCTAGCTACTTTGAGGCCCTGCAAGGCTGTCCGTTTTCTACAACAGAAACCATCCACGATGCAGAATGCTGCTCACTTCGTCGTGAGTGCGGCTACTTATGCCCGAAATTCGACAACGACTTCTCCACTGGTTCTCTTGAGAGTCATTTCTTATAGTATTAACTGTCCGGTACCCGTCACTCGGGCTTCGGCCGACCCACCAAGGCCGCAGAGGTGAGCCGCTCGGCGTATTGTCATATATTAACGGTATGAGCGAAATTGGTACGCTTCTAGATTCGTGGCGTTTTAAACGCAGGATGTTAAGAAGTGGTTCTTAAACAAAGGACAACTGAAGATAGTCGATAACAGCGAAGAATTTGCAGCAGCTTCCAGTCCCGCCCCTTAATCAGGCAGGCGTCGATCAGACAGTCAGTGCTCGAATAGCCCAAAAGTCTCAGCATCACCTCCGGGGGTCGTACAACTCGATCCTTGATCCATCGGAACCCCCAAGTAAATGCGAAAGCAAAGAACGGTGAGCATGCGCAAAGGTCTTTCGCGTGGAGACAGAAGCTGCTCCCATCATCTCCTACCAAAAAGTAACTTTATCATCGGAAATGATATTTCGCAAGCAGCTAATTTGGTGTCGAGATAGATAAGAAGTGTAATGGTTAGGCTGTTGTGGCAGGCCGAGGGTTATTAAAAAAAAATTCTTTGGTGCTGGGACTTCGACACCTGAGGCGGCATTTGGACGTCAAAGCATTCGTTCACCCAGAGTGTTCACCCACGTCAAATCCCGGCGCCAACTCCCCGCGAAGCGATGCGATGTTGCATGCACAATTCGGCAAACTTAACTGTCCAGTTCTACGTGCTCTTGGCTATCCGGTATCTTCCCGGGCCTCTTCAGTCTTGCCAGCTGTGGTCTTTTCCTTTACCCATGGTCTTACTAGTTGTTACCAGATATGGTCGGCCATAGTTGGAGCCACGCGCACATGCCCTAGTTGGCTGCGTTGAGGAAGAGAGAGCTCGTGCAGTAACGTGTCCAGAATGGTCATGACCCCGAATGCAGACCAAACGGGTCCAGTATGGGACACAAGATATACCAGTTCTCTGACCATACCATTACAACAGCGTAGGAAATTTCTGGCCCGATCTACAACAAACTTGTGTCTGTTGTTAGGGTTCACGAGGTGTGGGCACGCCCGGTCGGTAACTGGGACGGGTAAGGGACAACGGCCTGAGGTTCAAGTCCAACGACTCTTGATTGCCTAACTATTTAGAAATCTCTCCGTGTGTGTGCCAAAAAGGTATTGTGTATAAGGCCTTACCGAGTGTTGTGTCTCGACATTTTGGCGCTAAGACTGATTGTCAAATCAAGTTTCTAGCCCGAGGAGCACAGCTCCCGGTCTTGCACGGACGGCAACATTGAACCTCGATGCCCGATGACCCAAGTATTTCTTTCACTGACACAATGCACCACTAGTTTAAAGCCAACAACCTGCCAAGCGTATTACCAACGGCAGCACCTGTAGTTATCTAGTCCAGGACAGAATCCTAAAAGTAGCATAATGTCAGGTCGCTGCAATCGTTGTACTAAGAAGATCGACATCGATATTACTAACCAGGCCGCCAAATCCCCCCCGGGCATCCATTGCTGGTCCATGTACACCACGATGACCCCCCGCACGGGTTGTTCTCTAAATTCGGAGATGCCCCTATCACGCAGCACCTGATGTGACTTGGGTCGTTAGGACAAGCGCCGCTCTTGTATTCTCCGCCTTCACTTTGGCATTCCGTGGTCGAGATGCAGATGCCATGCTCTCCCCAACTGCCTGTTGCTTCGGGGCCAGTGCAGCGGCCGTTGATCGCCGCTAAGACAGGAAGGGGCAGGACCACAAGAAGAAGTGAGAAGTGCATGATATGAGATATAGTATATGAACAGAATGAGTAAAGTGTAGAAGATGAGACTAGTCCCGGTATCCAGGCTCGTAGGGACCCGTAGGGTTAAATAAGCTAACTCAAGGCCGAACCGCCTAGCCTCTCTTGCCTGCCAGGGCGGCGGCTATTCTGTCCATTGTACTTTAAATCGGCAACCATTCCCTCCGTCTTACGATCTATATTAGTTAATAGCTCTTTAATATACCCCCTTGGAGGGATTATTGGAGTTAATGGTGTCCTCGCTTTGCCTCAGCTAGCTGAGGCCTCCCCGGCTCGTTCTCCAAATGTACTGCTGTATCACGTTAGAAATTAACCAATCAAATGCCGTATTTCTGTAACAAGCCAGCGAGGCCTAAGTGGTAGTTGCGCGAAATAAGTGTTCATTTGGTACGGTCCTAACAAAGTTATGTTTTTATTCTTATATCTTTAAAAAGAATTTAAATGATTTAAAGAAAAAAAGTATTTCCGTAATCAATTTGGTTCCGGGAAGTATGAAACTTTATATTCGCGTTAAATACAAGATAATATATATACAAGAGTTTTTTTATATTTTTTTTAAATCAAAAATAAAACTAATATAGCTAAGTTAAGGTCTAGAAAATAGGCAGCCGTAACGCCTATATGGCTTACCTCAGTTAGCTCAGGCCTCCCTGGCTTGTTTTTCCGAATATACTGCGATATTACGCTAACAATAACTAATTAAATCCTAAAAAACCGTAATAAGCAAGCGATGCCTAAATGGTAATTATATGAAATAAGGGTGCGTTTTATATATCGTTAATAAAATTATTAATTTTCTTATAATTTGTTCTTAAATAAAGAAATTTTAATAATAAGAAATAATTACGTACTTAAATTAAACCGAAAAAATCCAAATGTTTAAAAAATATTAAAATATAAGGTATTATATATATATATATAAAACATTTAAATTTTTAAATAATAATTATAATTAATATAATTAAGTTTAGGTTTAAGAAATAAGTAACCGTAACGGCCTTATAATTACGATAATATAACTATCGGTCGTACTATCCTGTACCGGACTTCCTAAGTATATTTGATATAAGAAAAGCCCGTATATCGAATATTTTTTGTCCGTACGGATTATGGTTATTACGTCGCAGCCTTATGAAGGTCCCGGATTTGATTAACCGGAATGTCCTTTTTACTATAACGTAATAGCCATAATCAGTACGGATAAAACATAGCTGGATGGGCTTCTCCTATATTATATTACCCTTAGAATGCCCATGGCAAAACGATGCATACGGTACTTCTATCAGCTAGCAGGGGGTGCGGATTGTATCCTATATACGGAAAGACTCCCTTTAATCAGAACTGATATGATCCGTAACTGAGCTACTTAAACAAGTACGCGTATAATAACATCCGTAATTAGTTACTTCATAAACTAAAATAATTAATATCTCTTATATCCGATAATTCAAAGTCTTATTTGCTGAATTCGTATATATATTAAATAATTTGCTGTTATTAAGATGATATAATTTGTATGTTAATAATTATTATTTATATAGTTTAATAGTTATAATAATAATTATACTATTAACGGCTTTTATTAATTAAAAAGATTCTTAAAATTAAGATTACTTTAAAGGCGAATTTAAATTTAAAGCGTACGCGCTTAATATTTAAAATATTATCCAGTTAGATTAAAACGATTTTTAACGTATTAGATTTATAAAACCCGATATAGACGAGTTTATTAAATAACGTAAACGATTAATTTATTATCCGAAGGAGGTATATACATTAAAAAGGCCGATCGAACGAGCTATCCGATAAGTACCTTTAAGATAATAACACAAAGTAAGTAAATTTATATTTAAAATTTTACCGTTTAGATATATAAAACCCGGAATTACGAGAACTTTAGTTAAAATATTAATAATTTTACGAAATAATTCCTGAAGATAATATCTTTAATAATTAAGAAAACGATTTAAAAAAAAAATAAATTACAAAAATAATACGTTCATTCAATAAAATCCGATAGGGTACATAATAATAAGGTTTTAATTAATACCTAACAGAAATGCCGTAAATTGGTAAAATACGGTTCCAAAGTAATAGAGATATTAAACGAATAAATCGTAAAAAAAAAAAGAGATTATAAGTTAAAGAAACGTAATAATAGATTGAAAATAAAAACGGCGATTATATAGGTTAATAACTTATATATAATATTAACTTTTATCCAAGCTCTAAATGGAGATATTGAATGTTTAAGAGATATAATGAAAAAATGATGGTAATATAATTAGTATTAAGTTATTCTTATATTTAATTATATATATATATTTAAAGCGGTAATATTTTTATTTAAGAGTATTCTTAAAAACGTACTTTTCTTTTATATAATATATATAAGGTTTATTATATTTATTTAACATATTAAAACGGCATTATAATACTTAGTCGGAAATCCTAATAAGCTTATCCGCGAATATTTACCTTTATAGCCTACGTTATAATAATAATTATTATAATAAAGCATAAAGTTTAAAAGGTTAAACTTTGAAAATAAATTAGGCTATTAATTTATAAATATTTATACAAGATAGAACTTATTAGTTATTAAAATTATTAGTATTCGAAAGGTTTATTCTTTTGATAATATTAAAAACTTAACAATAAGATGTATATAAAGTATTTCGATTAATCAAAATATTTAATTATATTAATAGTTATTTAATATAAATATATATATAAAGTCTTAAACGGAATAATTTTAAAAAGATATTAACGTACAAAACGCAAAAAATAAAAAAGAATAAACCTATTCGGAAAGGATTATTTATTCTCATATAATCGTTATATTCGGACCATTTCCGTTTCTTAAACTATTACTGCCACTGACGTCTATTTTAATAATTATTACGATTATTACGCCGACGGCAAGAATAAAGATGATTTTAAGCTCCTTTTATATTATTTAATATAGAATAACGGTAAAACAATAAAGGTACTTTATTAATAATGAATATAGGCCTTCCGTATATTCCGAACTAACATATTATTATCCGAAATAAATATAGGGTACAAAAACCCGTGCTTAAAATACAATATTTAATTCTTGCTATAAATATGTATAATAACCGGCTGGAAGTTACGAAAATTTAAAAAATTAATTACTCGGAATATACGTTATTTTAATAAAAAAGGTTATAATATATAAAAAGGTATTTAAAGCGTAAAACCAGATAATTAAATATAATTTATAACTACGGTTATAAAGTTACAAAAAGTTAAATATATATCGGTTAAAAGAAGCTATACTAAGGCTAAAAAGGTTTATTAATAAATTTATTAACAATTTTTTTTAAAAACAGTTAATTAGTTTGCTATTAAAAGAAATTAAACTTTAAAATATATATAAATAAAACTAGTTATTTATATATAAATAAAGTTTCATTATACGAAATAATTAATAGTTTAAAAACTTTATAATAATATATACGTATTTATATTCGTTAAAAAATTATTATAAGCTTTAATCATTATTATACCTAAGTTTAACCAAACGCTTAAATAATATAACGTTATAAACGTTTTCATAAATATTAACTTATTTTAAGAAATATATTTAAAGGCGACTTTAACCTATCCGGCATGTATTAAATCTTTCTTAATTGAAAAAGTTTCATATAATGGGAAAGAACTACTCTTCTTCTAATAAAACGATCTTACCGGAACATTTAAAAGATTAAAACGTAACCCCGTTTGCTACGAACCTTATAATTCTATTACTTAAAGAATACTTATTTCTATTTATGAATAATATTACTATAATATATTATAAGAAAATCGGACCTCGTCGATTAGTTATTTTAATAAATACGGAACTAATATACTTTTATAAAAGAAAGGACGTATAATAATTCCTCGGCATTTAAATAAATAAAAATGAAGCTAAATAAAGATTTTATTTATGTTAATCTAATTTAATGAAGAACTTAACCAACTTAAGACTTAAAAAATTTAAACAACTTTTTAAATACGTTAATAATAAACGTCGATTATTACCGAATCTTAATCTGGTCTTTTTAAACTCTGTTAATAAATATTAAATGAAAAAGGTTTTATCCTTTGCGTAATTATTAACACGCGACCTGATATATTTTTTATTATATTTTAACGTATCCGATTTAACCTTAACCTTAACTATAAATATTCTAAAGCTATTAATCGAATTATATTATACGTAATGGAAAATACAACGTTAGCGTTATACTTTAAAAAAATGCAATCTAGTAAATATTTAAAGTAGCGTCTTTTTTACGATTATTACGATTAATTAAAAAGATTTGTAAATTTATAATATGAAATTATTTAAAAAGAAATAATAAAATAACGGACGAATAAAGAAAATAAAAGATTTATTATTCTAACCGAAACGAAATTATTACCTTTTATCTGAATCATAAAGAAAAATCTTATTTAACTTATAATTAATAAAAGAATTAATAATTAATTTAAATTTTAAACCCTTAAATATGTAATGAAAGAATTAATAAATTATGCGATGTATAAACGCTGACGTTAACTTGAAATAAATAAAAGTATATCATATAAATACATATAAATATTACTTACGAAAAATGATAAAGAACTTTTTAATTAAAGTATATTATAAGCTTAAAAATAATATGTTAACTATTATATTAATTAAGACTTTATTACATAGGTTTTAAAATATTTTACAAAGTAAGTAAAATTAATAAATATTACGAAAACTTTCGATCAGCAAGAGAATACCCTATAAATAATTTTAAGGAAAGAATTAATTAATTAAAAGGATTAAATTTACGGTAAAAAGGTCAAATAAAAAGCTATAGTTTTAATAAATAATAATATTTAACAATTAACGCCGTAAATGCTTTAAGGCGTTAAAAAGGTGTGCCAGCTAGCAGGGGGTACGAAATGCACCCTATATATGGAAAGGCTCCCTTTAATTAGAACTTATATATTCTATAACTGAGCTACTTAAATAAGTACGCGCATAATAACATACCCAACTAGCCACCTAATAAAACAACATGATTGATGTCTCTTATATCTGACAAGTTGCGTTGCCGCAGCTATGAGGGCGTTCCTGTTGGAAGGTATGTACAAAACGAGAATTTTAACTTAGGTCTTTAATATCTCCGCTAAATCAGGCCCGACTAAAAGGTTATATATATGGTTAAATGGCCTATTTAAAGCTATATATAAGGGTACTATTTATAAATTCTTATATATTTTTGTCATTATTATATTTTCAAGTTTTTAAGAGAAGTTTTCGAAATTTATATAAGATGTGCAAAACGAAGCTAAAAAATCACAACTTGCCATCAGGCCTTGTTTTGAAGGTTTTGTGATTTTTATAGGTCTTTTGTGGGCGGGTACTGAAGGCTACAGGTCTTTGCAAAGCCCTAGCTACAGCTGCGCCGGAGGCGCCGCCATACCTTCAAAAGAAAGGGCCTGATTTTAGTGAGTCAAGGGAGGCCTAAGCTCGCGGAGGTAATACCGGAAACGATAAAAGCAATCTTCATTAATAGCTGCTAAATTGGGACGGGGAGATTCGGTCCTGACCAGTGCATAATTGAAGAGAGTTCCACGGGTAAGCCCAGGGTTTAAGAGATAATGAAGGCAATGCAAATTGTATTGGTGTTAAGCCCAGTCATAAGAGAGTTGTCGTGGGTGATAAGTAGTGAGTTTCTCGGGATTGCGCCCGGCGAAAAGAGCTCCTAGAAATAAATGAGTGGTGCTGATTAACTGGTTAGTTGAGCCATCTACCCGGCTCTGCATCCTGCACCATTTCGCTGCCCTAACTTACCTTATTAAGTTCAATCCCTATTTTTGGGGTTGTGTCTGATACAAGCGTATATTTAGTATTAGGGTAAAAAGGTGTTATTGTATTAATCATTAAGTCCTTAAACCGCGTCGGTCGGGGCTTATATAAGTAGATATGGTTGGTTTAATCCCCACCTTACGCCAAATATAATCGCTTTAACGTCTTGTTTATCTTACAACCCTTGATATTAACAGTTATCTGATAGACCCGCTTAGGGGCTGCTTTCTTAATTGCAGGCCCTGGATATAAAAGATTAATTAAAGTTATCCTTAAACTTTTATAAGTTATTATTAAAAAATTACCGAATTCGGCATTTTTAAATTTTTTTAATATCCGTTAATCTTAATTATCGAGTAAATTATCCGAATAACGTAATGGGAAGAAATCTTGTTAATTTATTTTTAATTATATCGGTCGTAAAATTATATAAAATTTTATTTCTTTTAAATTATTCTTTATTATTATTAAAAATTATAAATATTTCTATGCCTTAATTTTATTTAAAGTTAAGTAATTTTTATAAGTAAGAAGTTTAATAATTTATTTATTATTATTTTAAATATTAATACAAGGTTAATTTAGGTTCAAGCTTTATTTTCCAGGCTGAGCCAAATATATAGAAAATTATGACACATATAATCCATACGGTAGATATTATACCCAGTATCTTCGAACACGATAACTGATTAATAATTTTTACGGTTAAGATAGATTATATACTTCAGTTCCATAGAACCTCACTCTAAAGCAGAACCTTACTTTGAAGCAGAACCTCACTCTGAAGCAGAATGCGTGGTTGCCGATAAGGTTCGACTCTGATGAACCTCATGCCAGCTGGCTGTAGTAAACCTTATTTTAAATATTGATATTTAAGGTATTAAATCGAATTTCGAGTTTTTTAATTAGCTATATTTCGTATTTAACCTTTTTTTACACCTTAAATAAATATTAATAATTTCGTTTTTATTATAAAAATAATTATTATATTTTATTTATAAACGCGTCATTTAATAATGCCGCCGAATAAACGTACTATATTAATTTAAGAATTCTTTTCGATTAATTCATTATTAATAAACAAAACGTTATTAATTATTTCGAAACTCTTTATGTTACCTTATTTTAAAGTATAATATTTCGTTTTTAAAAAGTATTGCATAAGTTAGTTTGTTTTTATATAATACTTTAAGCTTAGATTTATGTTAAATTATATTAATTTAAAGGTTATAAAGGTTATATCCAGACGAATAACAACTACGACGTATAATATTAAGCTAATACTCTTTTAATGTTCTTTAATAAAATACTCGGAGGTAATTCTTTTAATTAAAATATAACTTTTTATATTTTATAAAAATATCAGTTCGTTTAAAAAAAAGATTTCGATCAGTTTACTTACATTGTTAAGACATAACGATTATTATAGTTTTATTTAACGTTTTAATCGGTTTTAGATAACTTTAGTTTTTAGGAATTATTAAAACTTATTTTCATTTCGTTAATTACCGCGTTAAGAATGTTTTTGCTTTTTCTTTTATAAACGATAACGATATTAGCGGTATCAAAGAATACGGAAGCGTTGTTTCGCGCGCAATAAAACGGTTCGTAAGGGAGAAGGATAAAACTTAATTAAATAAATACTTACGATTTTTCTTTTACTAAAATAAAGAATTCTTTTTTAATCTATATAAGGTTTTAAATAGATATAAAATAATTCTCTGTTTCTGGTATTTGAGTAATAATATTAACTCCGTCGTATTATCGTAATTTTAAATTATATTTTATAATTATGATAATAAAATTTAAAAAAGACTTTTTAATAAAAGTAATAATAAAAACCCTTTTATATTATTTATAAATTTATTAATTATTTCGTATTATAAAACGTATTTTATATTTTAAAAGGCTTTTATATTTATCGAATTTATAAACGTATATTTATATATAATTAAGCTACCTCTTTTTATTAAACTTTTTATAAGTTTATTTTATTTACGATTTTATTTACTTATAACTATTTAAATAATCCTCTTATATAGTCCGAAATTTATTCGTTATAAAATAGTTTTTTAACTTTATATAAGTTTTAAAAGCTGGCGGAAAATATTTTCGGTAAATTCATTTTCCTATTTATAATAAATACTTAATTTAAATAGGTTTTAAAATACTAACTTAAGTTTCTATATTTATATTATTAAAATAACGATACGGACGGTTTATTATCCGGCTAATTTCTACCTTATTTATTTACTTTTTATACCTTAAACTTATTATTAAATTTAACCGTTTTATATTAAACGTAACCTTTTAGTTCGAAGTACGGTATATAATTCTGGAATTATAGTGTTATAGTACAGGAACAGGGGTTCCTGTCTTGGAGAGACCGACTTTTGGAGCCTGGCGTAGGCTTCAGGCGGCTAAACTTCGGACAAGGAAAAGCTTGGCTTTTCCCGCCAAGAACTAGGTAATCTAGGTGATCTAGGTAATCTGCCAGATTACATAAATTACATAAATCTTAGGCATATTTATTAAAATTCGAAATAAATATATAACAAACGGGTTTTTTTATAAATAATACCTATTTAATTTTACTTTTTATATATTAATTTAAATTTTTAATTAAAGGTAATTATACCGTTTTCCGATTAAAAGAAAAATCCGTAAACCTTTTTAACGAATACTTTATTTATTATATTATTATTATCTGTAAATTAAAAACCTTTATTTCGGATTTTATTTATACCTCCGGGTAAATATATCATAGGTTCGTTATATTTTAGCAACTTTTTAATTAATAGCTAACGGATAATTTAAGGCCTAGTTAAGCATAAATTTTTTTTAACTTAATAAAAACGATATTATAAAACGACGTTTAGTATATAAATAATATATTCGATTTCCGTTATTAGCTAATAAATGATTAATAACCGGATTAAATAATTTACCTTTTATTAAAAAAGTTTTTTAATTAATCGATAACATAATACCTGCAATTATTAAAGCTAAAGGTTTAAAAAAGTTTTTTTTTAATAACAATTTACCCCTACCCTTAAAAAAATTATCAAAATCTAACCCGAAATATCCGACCAGAAGAAAAAGGAGGAATAAGGTATAAAAGTTAAAAAAGGAAAAAAAAAGGAGCTTACGACTGATAAATAATTGGATTTTATGGCCGAAAAGGTTATAAAACTTATAAAAAAAAACGTTAAACTTGCCCGATAACTTAAAAAGAAAATTTTTGCATCCTTTTTAGAAATTATTTATCATTTAAAAACCTTAACTTTTTTTTATTTGGTTACGACCGAAAAAGAATTATATTCCTTTTTGCTTATTATGGAATACTTAATATTAAAAGATATAAATTAATTGCTCTTAAACCTTATAATAGGTCTAGGGATATAAAAGGATTTTTGGTTAAGGTTAGATTTTACCTTAGGTAATACGAAAATTTTTTAATGAAAAAGTATTAAAAGGTAATGGTTATTTTATAATTATTTACTGGAAAAATGTTTAATTAATTCGAATTTATTTTTAAAAATTACCTAATAAATTATTTTAACGATTATTTAAATATTAATAATTATATTTTTAACGATTATAAAAATTTCGAAAAACGAATATAAATTTTGTTCGAAAATATAAATAAGTAATAATATGCGGTTAAATAAATATATAAATTTTAATAAGTTACGTTAATAATTAAATATATGATTAAGTTTAACCGGTTAACGGTTATTTTCAAATTTTTATAAAATATATTATTTTTCCTTTATTACGACGGCTTAAAGTATTAGGTTAAAAATAAAATATTTAAGGTATTTAAAATAAATTTTTTCGAGGATTATATAAATAAGGTTATTATCGCCGACCGATACATTTTTAATCGATACCTTAAGAAAAAAGGTACCGGTAAACGAAGTAATAATAAATATTCCAGTAATAAGAAAAAAATTAAGGATAAATTCTAAAAGAAAGTTAATATTATTTTAACGGAATTTAAAATAGATAAGTTTAAAATTAAATATTTTAATTATAACAAAAAGGGTTATTTTAAAAGCGAATATTACTTTTTAACGAAAAAAAGGAACCTTTAAAGGAAAAGGATTTTTTAGCTTAAAAAAAAATCCGTACGGCCGAACGAAATATAAATAACGAAATAAAGGATAAAAAGGAAATAAATTTTATTTCTGCCGATTAGGAATTTATAATTATTATAATTAACGAGGTTAAAAATAACGATCTAGATTATAAAAATTATATTATTTATAAAAATATTACGGCCAAAGTTTGCAAATATTATTTAAGATAAGTAATTTTTAGGGTAATTATTACGTTAGGATATATTTATTACTTTAATATATAAAAGTATAAGATATACGACCAGGATGGTTAATTACGAAAAGATTTCGGTAATTATAGATAATTATCCCCCGAATATTATATTTTTCCGGAATATATAATATATTTTAAACCTTTAATAAATAATTATAAATATTTGTATTTTATTATTTGTTACGATTATAATTACCTTATTTATTAACGAACCAAAAAAGATAATAATTTTTAGCCAGGATATAATAAGGAAATATTTATAGAATTAAACGATAAATATAAATGTATAAAAATTTTCCGATGGCTAGATTATCCCAGGTTTTGTTATTTATATCTTAAGTTAAAACGGAATTAAAGGGTTATAGCGTAAGGATGTTTATATTACGTATTAGTATTTTGTAATAAATACGATTTTCTAGTTATGAAAGTACCCTTTTCGGAAGTTTATTTTTTAAACCCCATAATTCGAGAAAAATAAGATTTAAGAAAGAATTAAAAAAAGATAATTATTTTTAAATGCCAGTTTGGTAATAAGAAATGGTTTAAATGTATGGAAAATTATTATACCAAGTATACGGTTAAAAAAGTATACGAATAAAGATGCCTTTTAATTTTTAAAGTATATTAATTAAAAAATTATAAAGGTTTTTAAAAGTAAGGTACCGAGAAGCCTTTATATATAAATTTTTATATAAGGTAAAAAAAGGATTACGAAATTAAATCGAAATTTTTATTTATTATAAAAATAAGATATCTAACATTATAATTAATTCCGGAATAAAAAGAAACTTTATTTTTTTTAAGGTAATTAAAAAATATTAAATCTTTTAAAATATAAGTAATAGTTATATAAATTACGAATAATCGATAGAAACTTATTTATTTACGATAACGGTTAAGTTTTTCAAAAACATTAAGGAATTTATAGTTTAAATATAAAAATATTTAAAACGGATTATTTTCGATATTGCCGATATTTTAAGATACGATATTGTTTTAAGAATAGCACAATTTCGTTTTAGTAATTTACGGATTAATTAAAAAAATTAAACGTTTTTATGGGATAATTTTAAGAAAAGTTCTTATAAAATTTATTATATAATTAAAAAAGCTAAGGTTTTTAACTTAATATTAATAATTTCCCTTAAGTATCGACGATTTAAGAAATTATTTAAGGAACGAATCCGAAAGAAATTATTTAATTATAATTAATAGGATTATAAAATTTTTATTAAAAAAGGATATTATTTAAAGCTTTATTAAATTTATTATATAAACCTTAAAAAAGTTATATTTGAGAATCCGATTTACCCGTAAAATATCCAGTTATAATAATATTAAAAATAAAAAATAGTAAAATTAAAATCGATAAAGATAAAGATTTATATATAAACGAATATATAATTATCGACAACTAAACGATATTATTATTAAAAATAAATATTTATTAACTTTAATAAATATTATACGGGAAAATATTAATAAGATTAAATAATTTATAACTTTAAATTTACTAAATGGGTATTATTTAATTTAAATAATTAAAGGCAAAAAGTAAAAAACCGCTTTTAAAACTATTTATAAATATTACGAATATAAGGTTATGTTATAAGGGTTAATTAACGTTTTAATTAACTTTTAATATATATTTATTACGATTTTACGGAAATTTTTAAATAAATTCGTTTTCGTTTATTTAAACGATATTTTTATTTATTTAAAAATTTTGAAGGAATATAAAAAATATATCGTCCAAATACTAAAAGCTTTCGAAAAAGTTAATTTGTTAATAAACTTTAAAAAAAACGTTAGGTATATTTAAAAGCTAAACTTTTTAAGCTTTATTATCATCCCGGGATAGATTTAAATTTAGGATTCCAAATTAAAAGTTGTTAAAAATTGGTTAATTTTGGATAAAGTTATTATTATTAATATTCGTTAATTTTTAGGATTTATTAGCTATATACGACCCTTGGTCCAGGATTACGGCAAACTTGCTAGCCCCCTAACCAAACTTATTACCAAAAAATATGTCGGAAAAGAATTCGAACTTTTAAAAAAAATTAAAAAAGTTTTCCAAAAAAATTAAAGATAAAATTGTTAACGTTCCGGTAATTAAATTACCAAACCAAAATAAGAAAAAATAACTTAAAATAAACGCTTTAAATTATACCTTTAAAACAGTTTTAAAGTAATTAAAAAGTAATAAAAAATGGTACCTAGTAGTATTTATTTTTAAAGCTTTTAAAAACGTAAAACTTAGGTATCTTATTTACGATAAAAAATTGTTAACGATTATTTTAGTACTTAAAAAATAGGAATCATTTCTTAATGGAACCAAAAAACTATTTAATATTTATTTAGATTATAAAAATCTTACTTAATTTATAATTACCCAAAACTAAATAAATGATATAAAAATTGGATAGTTTTTTTGTTTAAGTTTAACTTTAAAATCCATTATATTAAAAGTAAAAAAAATATTTAAATAAATATTTTAAATCGAAAAGGAAATTATAATTCGAAAATTTTTAAACGATATATATAAGTGCTATATTGTAAAGATAATAGCATAATATAATTATATATAACCCTGAAATAATTAACCCCGGAGGAATTAATTTAATTTAAAAATTTTTACGACCCGGAAAAATAAAAAGAAATTAAATAATTAAAGGGAAACGATAAGAATTAGTTATTATTCCGCGGCAAGATTTATATTCCCCGCTAATAACAAAAAGAATTTGTTAAAAAATTTTACGAAGATCTTTTATACGGATACCAAAAAGTATTTAAAATTATTAAACGATTTTAAGAAAAATATAACTTTTCAAAATTCCGCCAAATAGTTAAATAAATAATTAAAAATTATAACGTTTATAATAAGGCTAAAATAACCCGCTATAAGTCGTATGGTTTATTATAATTTATAAATATACTTAATAAAATATGGAATATTATAACTTAAAATTTTATTATTAATTTTCCTATATCGAAAACCTTAATTACTGGAATTAAATATGATATAATATAGGTAATTATTAATAAACTTCTTAAATATGGATATTTTTTATTTTTTAAAGGAACCGTAACGGCAAAATAACTAGCTTACGCTTTTATTCGATATTATTTCGATAAATACAGAATATTAAAAAAATCGTTTTTAACCGAAATAATTTTTTTATATCCAAATTCGGTACTAACTTTTTTAAGCAAATTAATATTAAATTAAAAATTTTAACAACTTATTACCCCTAAATAAATAATTAAATAAAACGATTAAATTAAACCTTAAAATAATACTTTCGAAATTACGTTAATTATTAATAAAATAATTAGATTAAGTTTTTAATATTTATATAAATAACCTATAATACGTCCGTTAATAAGAATATAGGTATATTACCTTATATAACTATATATGGATACGACGTAACAACCTAATAACCAGAATAGTCGATACGTAAGGTGCCAGTTATTACTGCAATAGTTTTACGAACAGAAATAATAATAACAAAAATTAAAATAATATAAATCCGACTTTAAATTAAATTATAATTTCTGTAATAAAAAATTACTTAATATTATTAAAAAAAATTTAAAGGATTAATTTTAACAAAAAAAAAGTTTATTTATTACGTTAAAAATAAAACGTAACGATAAACCTTTTACAAATTAAAACAAAAAGGCCTAATAATAAACTTAATTTTAAAAAATTTGGCCCGTTTAAGATTAAAAAAATTATTTCGAAAATTAATTATAAACTATTATTATTTAAAACCATAAAAATATATCCTATATTTTATATTTCCTTATTAAAACTAACCCTAAAAAACGTTCCGTTTAAAAAAAACTTCGAAATCGAAAAAAACGATAACGAATACGAAGTTAAAAAAAATATTAACTTCAAAATAATTAAAAATAAAATTTAATATTTGGTTAAATAAATAAATTATTTACTTAAAGATAATATATAAGAACCATTTAAATACCTAACGAATACGATAAACCTGGTTAAAAACTTTTACCAGCAAAATCCTAACCGACCGTTTCCAACGCGGCTAAGGTTACAAACGATAACGGTCCCCCGTCTAAATCCAAGCTTTCGGCATTCCAGCCGAAAAAGGTAAATGTTTTTATTACCGCGTTTATCTTAAAGGTAAGCCGCGTTTATTTTGCTTTTATGCGATACTACTTTTTTTCTAACCTTTTTCGTTTTTCCAGTTAATTTAATTCCAAATCCTTTTTTAACATTTTTAAGGTTCTTTTTTAAAAAAAAATCTTATTAAAAACGTAACCGTTTTAATTTCCTAATAAACTTTTTCGATTTTTCGTTTTGTTAACGCCGTAACTTAACCAATTTTTTTATTACTTTTTATTTCCTTTTCGTAATTTCTTAAAACGTTAAGAAATTATTTTTAGTTTTTCGTTACTTCCGGAATAAACGATCTTATATTTTGTTTACCTTTTTTAAGGAATTTATAGTTAAAACGTTATAAAATAAACGTTAATAACGAATATAATAATTGTAACTTTAACGCCCTAAAATAAAGAAATAATCGGTTTTTTTAAATCGAATATAATTAGAACAGGGAAATACTTTGGTACCAAATATTTTTATCGAATTAGTACGAATGTTACGAAAATTGCGCTAGTTCGGGCGTGGTTTTCTTTTTCCTTTTTCCTTTTAAACGTAACCTGTTATAATAAAGTTAGCCGAAGAGAACTTAGGAAAAATCCCTCCGTTAAAACAAAAAGGATATTTACGGTTTTTATCTTTAGGATAAAAATTTTGGAAAGGGGAAATGGTGTTACAGTATAGAAACAGGGGTTCCTGTTTTGGAGAGACCGACCTTTGGAGCCTGGCGCAGGGTTTAGGCGGCTAAATTTCGGACAAGGAAAAGTTTGGCTTTTTCCGTCAAGAACTAGGTAATCTAGGTAATTTAGGTAATTTGCCAGATTATATAAATTACATAAATCCTAGGCATATTTATTAAAATTCGAAATAGATATATTATAATCAGTTTTTTTTATAAATAATATTTATTTAATTTCGTTCCTTAATTATTAATTTAAATCTTTAATTAAAGGTAACTATACCGTTTTCCGATTAAGGAAAAAGTCCGTAAACTTTTTTAACGAATACCCTATTTATTGTACTATTGTTACCTGCAAATCAAGAACCCCCATTTCGGATTCTGTTCATACCTCTGGGTGGATGTATAACAGGTTCGTTACATATAGATTTTATTAATATTTTCGCGTTTTTTATGGCCGGCGTTTCTAGTTACTTTTTCCATTAAAACCGTAGTAATTCGAATAGTAATAATTAATAAGGTAATAAAACGCGGCGGAATATAATCGGGCGTTGGGTAAAAAGTAAAATAAATATTCGTATAAAATTGATTAAACTTATACGAATTAGATTTTTAGCAGGTTCTTTTACCTCGTTCGAATTTATTACGTTTTCGCTTTTAACGATACCATTTAAACTTACTTTTAATAATTACGTTATTCTTTTTATCTTTTTTAAACCGTAAATTTAAATTCGAAACTTAAATTGCTTAAATATTTAATGTTACGAAGTAAATAGTTTAATTCGTTTTCGGTTATTTTTAAAATAAACGTTTTACATATAGCTTAGAAAAGAATTAATTTTAACTATAACGTTATTAATACGGGCACCATTTTTTTTCCAGGTTGTAAAAAGTAATAACTAATCCCGTTTTTAATTTTCCGGATAAACTTTTACGAATTTTACGTTTTAAGCCTTTCGCCTTTCTGTACCCGTATGCGTTATATTTAACAGTAATAATTTCGAATTTTTTACGGTATTATTAGCTAGGGTTTTGGTTTTTACCCCCGAATATAACTTATGAAATAAAAATTTCTGGACCTATATAAACGAACCTTAAATGCCATCGTCGAATATTAGCTATATTCGAAAATCGTTTTATTTAAAGTTAAATTTCTTCTGTCGAATAGAAAATGATTTTAAAACTAATTTTAAAAATATATATTCGATTATTATTTAATGGTATTTTTCTGTTAATTTTACGACAATTAAATTATCCTTTTGTTATAAATAATTATTAGTCTTTTTATAGTTTAATTAAAGTCTTATTCTTTAAAAAAAACCTAATAGTATTAGCTTATATACGAATATTTCGTAATAGGTTATATTATATTTACGTATTAATTAAAAATTGTTTTAAAATATCGAGATAAATATTATTTATTTATATCCGATATTACGGATAACTATATTTTAACGTATACATAATTACCTAGAAATATTAATTTTGAATTTCATAATTTATTAATTAGGGTAACTATATATCAGGTAGTCTTTAAATCGAAAATGATAAATTGTTTTAAAAAATAAGTAAGCATTTTAAATGTTACATAAAGTCTTAAAAATAAAGGTTTAATAATACTTATCCATATTTTAATTAATCGGATATTTAAACGACCGCCTTAAAATTTAACTTTTTAATTATTTAATAAATTTATCACCATATTAATACGTTTTTTAATTAATTATATTAAAGTTTCGTTCGATTCTTAACTTTCGAATACTCTATTTTAAAGCCGAATTAATATTTTAATAACTTTTAAAATTTTAATTATAACGAAGAAATAAGTTCGGTAACTTTTTCAGCGGTAATAATTCGCTTCCGTTCTAATTTAAATAATTTACCGTCCCGATTTCAACCTTTACCTTTACCGGATTCTCGGGGTTTCTTTTATAAAAGTATTAATTAACTAATTTTATAATTCGTTAGTGTTTAATAAACCATTATTTAATTCTGTATCCGGATCGTTTATATATCCGAACGTAATTACGAACGTATTTTAAATAATTTACATACGAATCTTTTTAAACTAAATAAAAAATAAAATCCTTCCCTTACGTTATTATTTATTCTATTTTAAAGTATTAAAATTGATATACTTCTGATACATTATTTTAAAACTTATATTTTAATTAATAAAAACGTTATTAAAAGTTGTTTTAAATTGTTTATTAAATTTTATATATTATTAAAATTCTTAATACTTTTACTTTATACGTTTGATATAAATTTTCTTTTTATATTATCTTACTTTAAATTCCTTTAAAAATAAATACTTGATTTAATAATTATTTTCTATTTTTTCGAGTTTAATTTCTTTTTAGTAAATAATACCTGTTCTCTTTAAATCGTCATATTACTTACTTGGAATTTTTGTTAGCTTATAAATTATTAATCGGGAATTAAAAAATACTGAAGATAAAACTTAGTTCGTTAATTCTTTAACGATTTTCCGGTAATCCTTATAGCTATTATTATCGTATAAATATATAACTTTTTCTGAATTATAATTATATTTATTTTTAGAAATTATCTTAATTATAGAACGAAATTCTCTGTTAATATTTATTTATTTAGCGAAACTTAATGCGGCGGTTATATTATCGGCGGCAGTTTCGGTTAAAGTGTTTCTAATAATTCGCCGATTAACTTTTTTCAGATAATTTTTAAAAGCTGGTTTTATCGATTAAATAGATTATAATAATTCTTAATCTGGGTTAATATATTTTTATACATTAAGGGCTATTATTTTAATTAAAAATTCGCTATTTTATTATTTCCACCATTTCGGAATTAAATAGATCGTTTTTTAATACCTTTAATTATATTAACTAACAGTCGTTTGCTGTTATAATTCCGATATTAATATTAAATATAACTAAGACTTTTAATTATTAAATTTAAATGTATATTTAGTATTAGGGTAAAAAGGTATTATTATATTAATTATTAAGTCCTTGGACCGCGTCGATCGGGGCTTATATGACTGGATGTGGCTGGTCTGGTCCCCACCTTAAGCCGCATGTAATCGCTGTAGCGTTCTGTTAATCTTAGGACCCCTGATATTAACAGTTATCTAACAGGTTATATAGCTGCGCCTGCAGCGCAGCTATAGTTAGGGCTTTCTAAAATCTTATAGCTTTAAGTACCGACTTCTAAAAGACCTATAAATAGATCTATAAAAACAAAACTTTAAAGATAAGACCTAATACCAAGTTATATTTTTAACTGTATTTTATATATAACTTTTTATAAAACTTTTTTAAATTTTATAAAATTTAAATATAATAATAATATTAATACTGATAAAATAATTATGATTACAAGCATATATAAATTTAAAATGGGGTTTTAATTATAAATATAACTTTCAGACCGGGGTTAATTTGGTGGAAATATTAAACATTTAAGTTAAAATTCTCGTTTTATATATATCTTTTAACTAAAACGCCGTTATAATTATAATAACGCAATTACCGTATATATCATTTCGCTATAAGCCTTTTAAAGGTAATTTAATATAAAAAAGCCGTTTAATTATTCTGATTTATCTGTAGGAATTATAATTATTACGTCGTAATATAAAAGGCATTACTTTTCATTAAATCTGGAATTTTCTTAAATTATAACGTTATACTTATAATCGTTATGGCCGAAAAAGCTAATATACGAACTTTTTAATATTAAATATACTTGAAAAAAACCCCGGTATAAAATAGTCCGACCGATAATTATATTATCGCAGCTATACGGCCGTTATAACGGCTTATTTCGTAAATTTTAAATTTAATTATATCAACTATACCTATTTTTTAAAGTATTAAAAAAATCCTGTATATCTTTTAGCTTATATTCAGGGTATATATAAAGTATTAAAAATACCGGGCTTAATATAACTACGTAATTATCTCTTTTGATTTAAATTTTTAAAGTTAAAAAATTTAAAAAAGAAGTTAACGACTTTATTAGCGATATATAAAACGGACCCCTATCTAGCATAATATCACCTCAGGCCTCGCTGGCTCGTTACGGTGATTTCGGATTTGATTGGTTAGTTTTTCGCATAATACAGCAGTACATTTAAAAAATGAGCCAGAGAGGCCTGAGGCTGGCTGAGGTAAGCCGTAGCTAAGCCAAGGCTCAGCTGAAGGACCTAGTCTTCAGCTGTGTCTGCCAAGCATCAATAACGTCTACGGACGTCCAAAGGCCTGGCATCGCGGCGCGCTGTCATTAGCTATGGTATCTTCTGTGTCTTTTCTGGGCGTCCATCATACCCTTGACCTTTATTGCATGGCCGTTCAAGCCCTTCCCCTTCAGACTTTGCGTCGACACTGGCTCGGACGCCACTCTCTGCCCAATATTCAAGAATCTGCTCCCATTTCCAAGTGACATTGCAGTGACTTATGCACGAGCGATTTGGACCTTCAAGGCCTGCATCACTATTATGCGGGCATTGTAAGTTCTTTGAGCATTGAACTTCTATTCTGTAGCCACACTAGGTTCTAGACCGATTCCAGAAGGCTCAGATGACACCTTTATTTGTGCACTCTAAAATAGTGAGTCTCGAACTTCATCCAGCCCTTCCCGATGGTGCCGTTCTTCGCCAGCTTCAAACTATGCTCCTCTGTTAGGTCAAGGTTTTTAAGTCTGTAATATGGCAATATGGCTTATCCCTCAAAATGACCGGGGCCAGCTACTCCCTTCCCATCCTTTTAGATCTCATCCCGTAATGGGCGCTCTGCTCAGAGTCGGTCGTCGGATTGTCAGCGTCTAGCTCATCACTGCTACTGGCCATCTCTTTCCTTTCTTTTCCATATGCATGAGACGATACGCAAACCCCATATGATCTCCAATCCAAGGAGCCTATCTGAACCTCGATTAAGTTCGAATGTTGCACTTTACCTCAGCTAGCTCAGGCCTCCCGGCTTGATTTTCCAAATGTACTACTATATCACGCTAAAGATTAACCAATCAAATCCCAAAACCATAACAAAGGTTTTGTGTTCTTTATAAGTCTTTTATGGGTCGGTACTTAAGGCTACATACTGCCGTTTCGAATTAGAATATCTCCGCCTTATTAAACTTTTAAATTATATATCTTTTTTATATACGCCCTTTTTATAACGCTTATAACCTTTTAATAATAACATAATAACTGTTATAATATTAAAAATTAAAGTTTCCTAATTATTTTAATACGTAAATTTATTATTAACAACTTTTTTTTTAATTTAATTTATATTTTACGTTCCGTATTACGAAAACTTGGTTAACTTAACCGAATTTCTTTTAAATCATCTAGCCGTACGCGTTTTGTTTTAAAAGTAATTTAAATCGATAAAACTGTAAAAAACCTTTCGAAATATTTTTCCGGATTAATTAAAAGACTCGGAAGCTGTTTATAAAAGTAACTAATGCCATTAAAAAACGCTGAATTACTTTCTTTAATACAGGGAATAATGACGCTTATAATGTACTTATTAATAAGTAATTAAGTATTATAAAAACCGTTTTAAAAAATAAAAATAAAAAGTAATAAATAACTATTCCCGAGATTAAAAAGGTTAAAAATTCCGAAATTAAAGTTATTATAAATATGAACAAAATAGGAAAAATATTTTTAAAACTACGAATAACTGTTACGACTCCACCTTACCGTTACGCTAGGGGCAAAAGATCAGTAAAATGATCGCAATTATGCCAATCATTCTAGTGCTTACAGCTGCATATATACTGGAGCTGTCACGGTACTCCGAACTGTAACATTATGCCCCTCCTCCAATGGCTTGGTCCCCAAGCCGCGAGGACATCTGCCGCGACCGCGGCGCAGCTGCCGACCCCTAAGGTCTACCCCGCACTGCCCCGCATACGTCCGGGAAGACCTTGTAAGCAACGGCTAGTCTGGGGATCGAACCCAGTACTAAGGCGTCACCCACCGTCATGAGATCATTATGTTACGGCTGTACCATTCGGTTATGCCAGGGGTAAAAGATCGGCAGAATGATCGCAAGTGTGGCAATTATTCTGATGCTTACAGCTACATATATACTGGAGCTATCACGGTACCCCGAACCGTAACAATAACGAATTTACCAAAAATAAAGGAAATTAAATCTAATTTCCGAAAGCGAAACAATTTAAATTAAACACTATAAAAATAAAATTATTTAAAACGACATTTCTGAGAAGGAAAAAGAAAATATTTAAAACGAAACTTTAAAAAGTACTTTTTTAAAAATATCTTTTTTAAATATAAAACCGTTTTAAATTACGATATTTCGGTTAAAACTTTGTATGGGAAAATTCTAAATATATATACGTAGTTTTTTAATATTATTGAAGTTATTATTAGCAACAAGTTTCCGAAAAATTAATTTAATATAATACGAAAAACGATTATTTTATTAATTCGAAATAATTTAAATAATATATTAATAATTATTATATAACGTTAATAAAATATTCTTCGTTAAATTTTATTAATAAATACATTATTAATTATATTAACGAAGTATTATAAAACGAATACGAATATAATTTTCGATATATATTCGTTTAAATTAAAGAATTTATATAATACTATAACCTTAATTTTCAAGTTATATTATAATCCTTTAAAATATTATTATATAATGCTATTAAAATTATGATTAATATTATAAAACATAATAAATTTTTTTTTTTCAATTTTTATATAGTTTTAACTTTTAATTAAAAAAGCCCCACCTCTAATCCGGCTTTATTTCCGATTCTGTTAAAAGCGTAAAAAGGTTAAGACCCTTGTTTTATATTTTTAACACTTGTTATTCTGTAATAATTATATTTTCTAATAAATAACCACTGGTAAAAATAATTTATTTATTAAAGCTTGTTAAAACCGTAACGTTAAAGGCGTTACAAAATTACCTACGCTTATAACCCTTAAGAACCTTCCCCCGATAACCCCCGTAACCCTTATAATAAATCGAAAGCCTATTACAAAACCCCCGATGCCTACTTTTAATATATAAGCTGAATTCGATAAACGTTCAGATAATTATAAAAATATTAACGGTTAAATATATTAAATTAAAAACGATACCTATAATTATAATTTAACGTCCTAATAATTCGTTAGTTAATATTACGATATTAACCGATATAACGTTACGTTTAAAATACCTTCGATTAATTTTTATAAGGAACTTTATAAAAACAGATATAACGGACGCGGAATTCGAAAACGTTAAAAGAATAAGGCAAAATCAGCGAGCCTTTAAAGGCTCCGGAAGCTAAGCTTTTAAAACGCCTAAATAACGATAATAATAATAATAATATAAATATTATACGCAATTATTTTAAAAAAGGGTTTTTAAGTATAATAGTTAGTAAGTTTAAACCTAATAAATGATAACCTTTAACGGAATATATTATATAGTAAGATTACTTAATTACCCGACCTTTTTAAAAAAAATCGAATTCGGTAATTACGCTAAGCAAATATAACCATTAATAATAATAGTTTTTTATATTATCCACTTTAACGCGAACGTATAACAATTCATTTAACCTATTTATTCGCAGTTCTTTCCCTTTTATTATTAAAGGTGTGGATACCGATAAATTATTTTAAAACGTATATAAAAATTTCGTAACAGTTTATCGTAATAAAGTAAATAAGAATTAACTATTTATATAATACTTTACAAAATAATAAGATTCCGCTTTAATAAATACGTTACCTTTTTGAGGTATAATTTATGTCTTAAAGGATTAAATAAAAGGGTTTTCAAGTCTTTAAATTATACGTTAAATTATAATTATAAAGCGCGTTTAAATTCGATAACGCTTTGTAAAACCCTAAGATACCATCTTATTTATAATCGAATAAGTTATTTTATAAAGTGATAATTAAAGGTAAGCGGTTTTTGTTATATTATTATTACTTAGGAAACTATTAATGTTATTACACAAAGTCTATGTTTTAAAAATGTATATAAAATACGGAAAAAAACGCTCATTTTAATTAACATTTCTATTTAATAATACGGATAGAAAAATAAAACTTTGTGAATATGGACCCCTTTTATCGGTTAAGCAACGGTAAACTTTTTTAACTAGCAAAACGTTAAGGAGATAATACATTTTAAAAACAGTTCTTACTTAATATAAAAAGTATAATAATATTATAATCTATATTAATAGCCGTAGCTTTAATATAATAACGCTTTGCTAACGATCTAACCATTTTACAAGTTCTTTCGAACTTTAAGTACTTTTAATACCTACATACGTAATAAAATAATTATTCGAAGCTTACCGTCATTACCGCTTAAAGTTACGGATAATTAAGATTAGGAGAAATATAATAAATGGCATAACTAATACCTTAAAATAATGCTATTTAAAGATAGAAAAACATAAAAAATACGGATCTTTAATACGTTACTGTCTTATTATATAAATACATTAATTCATCAGATCCTAGCTTACTTATACGTTCTTAAAGTAGCCCTTAATTACTTACGTCCGTTACTTAACCCGTTCGTAATAATTTATAAAAAATAACCCGAATTATTCGTTATTAAAAAAATTATCAAACGTATATTTAACGTAATAACGGATATAAAGTTTAAAGTTATTAAAAGACGCCTTAATAACGTTAAAGTTTTATAAATATAATAAAGAATTATAACTTTATTTCAGCTTCTTAATATAGTATATATATATCGTATAAGTAATAAATAATAACGTTATCTGTTATTACTATAAAGCATAACCCAGAAAATGAATTTATTAACAGTAATACCTTTTCCTTTATTTATAAAATAAAATTCATACGGTTAATTCACGCTTATTATATAAAGATATTTAATAAGCTATTAAATTATAATTTCCGGTAATATTTTAAAACGACTGTTTTATTTTAAAACTTTTTATACGAAAGATATAAAATTTTTAAGTACTTAATTAAAACGACGGTTATTATTACGCTTATTAACGCCGAACTCCTTTTTAAAAATATATATATTAAAAATATATTTTATAATAAGTCGTTACCTTAAATCCGTTTACGTACCTTTAAACTTTTATTTATTATTAACTTAATTAATAATTTTTTCACTATTTTGAAATCGCAAAAATAATTACATATACATTATAATAATCGGTAAAAAATTATTATGGTTCGTTAAGATATAAATCGGGCTTATAAATTAGTTTTTTAATAACTTTTATATAATTAACGTTAATTAACTAAGGTAACGTATAACAAGATAACTTATAACGCGTAATAATAAATAATACGTATATTAAACGCTCAAAAAATTAACCTTAAAGCTTTCTTATAGTAATAATTTATTCCGCTAATAAGGAACCGCCTATTAGCCCTATATTAAGCTCGGTATCGTTTAATCGTACTTTTATTTACGTTTAATATAGCAGTTAATTTACTGTTAAAAAAGCCAGTCTTAGTTATATAAATTAATAAGTTATTCTTTAATAATTATACAACGTTTTCCATATTTAGCTTTCGGATTAGGGCTAAATAACGCTTTAATAACCTGGAACTATCATATATCAAACGAATCGTTCATTAAAAAGGCTTTAACGTGTTGTTATTAAGTTTTTGTCGAAGGGTTATACGCGTTCTAAAGGGCTCTATACAAAAAAGGGTGTGGATTCAGAAGTTTGGTGGGGCGGGGATACTCTGATTCGAAACGGCAGTATTTAGGACGCGCTAAAATTCCAAATGCGGAAGTCGATTCATAGGGAAACGGATGAGCGACATAATAACTCTTCGTTTCTCGCTTCGTTCCACTCCCTTCGTTCCTCAGTACGTTAGAACGAGGGCATTACTCCGTTCCGGTTTGCCTAGCCACGTGCACAGGAATTCACGGAATCGTGCCAAATATTGCACCTGCGCCTCAGGCGGAAGCTTCTACACCCTTTTTCTGGGACAACACCGGCACTCCTGGCGGTTGTACAGTCCAATACCCGTTATGTTAAGTCCTTACGACCGGAGATGACGACTTACAATACCATGGGCGTCGCCGCGGATAGAAGAATACAACTAAAGAAGAAGCGAATAAACCTTTCTATTATTAGCCATTATGATATGTACTCTATAGGGCACAGCCAGAGGTCGAAGCAATGCAATCCACGCCACGAAGCACCCCCGTGGAGTGGGTTGACGTCCATCCACTACCATACAATAATATATGGATGGAACTGGCGATTTTCTCATATGGATGGCCATTAATGGATATACGTAAACGGTTTTAAATATTTTAAGAAACGATTTTAATATTAAAATATATATATATAGCTAGCTTTAAAAAAGGTTATTTTCTTTATAAAAAGTAACAAATCTTTCTTTATTATTAAATATTCGATTTTTTAATCCGGTATTAATTTAATTTATACTTATTTTTTAATCTTTCTATTAGTTATGATTTAAACTTTTATTATTTTTCGGTTAGTAGCCGAACATTTAAATATTATATTTAAATTATTAATTATTCAACTTTTATATTACGAACGTAACACTTAATATGTTTCGGTTAATATAATATTTAATTTATTACGTAATTCGTTAATTATTTAACTTGTAATTAAAAACGTTTATATTTTATTAATGCGGATTATATCGTAAGGAAATTAAAATATTAAATACCCAAGGCAAAATTTTTTTTTTCGTTTTTATATATTTAATATTTAATAAAATATTAAAACTTTCGAATTTTAAGTGCGAAATTCCTGTATTAAATCTTATATTTACCGAAAGTATTGTAAATTTCGGTATTAACTGAATCGTTTAATTTTTTGATATTAAGGTTATATCATAATTCTTCGAAATATTATTATAATTTATTATAATAACGCTTTATTTTTTAATTAACCGTACATATTACGACGGTAATAATATTTCTATAAAAACACACCCTTTTAATTTTTTATTTTCTGTTTAATCGAAACGTATTGAATTACTTTAGAATAAATAATTTATATCTTTTCGAATCATTATTATTAATATGTAAAATAAAACGTAAAAATAATAACGTATATTAAAAAAGTTTTACTTAATATAATATTCGTTTAAATTTAATTAAGTCAAGTTAAGGTTGGTAATTATATTCCGAATTTAGAAATTTTTAACGTATAATTTAAAGTTTTTTTAATTTATAAAATGAAAATTCGAAACTTAAAAATAAATTTTATATATTACCGTTTAAGCTAATTTATGTATCGTTTTGTAATTACTATATACCGTTTTCTTTAAAAGTTATAATTGTATTTTTATACTATTTAATAATATTTACGGTAAAGCTTACAACTTTTTAATTATAATTTATTCTTTAATTTTATATTCATAAAATAAAAATAATAATAATACTCTTTTATATATACCTTTTCAGGGTATAATTTTATATTTTCTGTTTGTATCTTTATTTAAATATAAGTATATTAAGGAATAAACGTAATATAAACCTTTAACGGATTATATATAATTACTAAAATTAATATATTACGTTATTAAATTTTATATTATATAACTTTTACGTTCGGATTGATGAATTATTAAAGGTAACGATTTAATTCTTTTAAAATAACCGGTAATATAATCTTAAGTTTATTAAATCGATAAATGATAATAATCAAGTTATATAGTGTTCTGATAAAGGTTTTTCTTTTCGCGTTAAAATTTATATTCGATAAAAATAAACCTTTTTTTGTTATAAAAAAAGATTTCGAATGTTTTAATATCGTAGTTAAATAATAACGTTTTTTTAAAGAAATTAAATATATAACTTATATAACGATTATGATAATAAGCCCCGTTAAAGTTAAGTTTGCTATTAATTACTGTTATTATTATATCGTTAATTTTCGCGTTACTAAGAGTAAAATAACCGATTTCTTTCAATCCCGTACGTATCGAGTACGCTAAAAGTTTTTGCGGTTATATTAAGTAATGTTAACGTTAACTTATAAGGTTAATGGTTTTATTAAAAAAGATTTATAAATTTTATAAATGAAATAATAATTATTTAACTTATAACCGTTAAAGATAATATAAATAAAACGAAGTAAACGTAATAATATTTTCATAATTTATTATTTATATTCGTAAAAAGTGATAATAATAAATATTTCTACGATAATTACGGAAATATAAATATTTTATTTTTTATATAATGGTTAAGTTATTCGAAAGCAATTCGGAATTTCTTTTCTTTAATGATTATAAACAGGTTATTCTTTTCGACAATCTAGTTAATTAAAAAGTAACGAAATGACTTTTTATCGAATCTTTTTATTAACGTATATATAAGAATTTATTTACGGGGGTCATAAATGTTAAACCTGAAATAATCGGAAATAAAGAGAGATTAGGAGATCTTTCGTATTATTTCCGTATACGTTTAATTTAATTTTAATATTATAAACCTCTTTTTTCTAGAATTATAATTTTATATACCGGGTATTAAAAAGGTACTAGATTTAAATTTCCGTTTACGAACCTAAATTTTATATAGTTATTTACGTTTTCCGGCGCTTTAAATATTGTATCCGATTTATGATAATTATATCGTTATATTCCTTTTAATTTAAGTATCGTAAATTTTAAAAATGCGGTTTAAAACCCACATTTAAGCTTTTTATCGTTAATAATAAGCGTTAAATTTATTAAAAAACCGGAATAAACGTACAATTAAAGGTACCTATTTCGAAAAATGGTAAAACGGATTATATACTATCGTTAAGGATGAAAAGAAAGTTTAAAGGGTTATATTTTAAAACTATAATAACGGTAATATTTATATTATAAACTTAAATAAGTTATAAGTTAGTTAAATTAATATAAAATACTTATTATAATAATAT
Source organism: Monosporascus sp. MG133 (assembly GCA_004155925.1). NCBI lineage: Eukaryota > Fungi > Ascomycota > Sordariomycetes > Xylariales > Monosporascus > Monosporascus sp. MG133. The sequence continues at coordinate 129,104 of QJNX01000092.1, read as the reverse complement.
AAGTTAAAGAATTCGTAAAATATATACATTTTGAATTTAAAGTTTTTAAATATTATTTCGGAACTTAATAAGAAATATATTAACTTTTAATAAATAAATAATTAAATAATATAGCGATTCTTCTTCGAAAAGACGTAATCGTATAAATAATTAGATAAAATAATAAATTATTACCTTAATTCCTATGTTTTATTAAAACCCATCCTTTTCGCAGAACCAGCTCCTATCTACCTCGATTTTTATTGGAACTTTGGAGGTTTTTCACAATCCGGAGCAGCCGGGGAAACCATCGTTTGTAATCCTTTTTGTATCGTTCCAAAATTTAAACTTCGAAATTTTTAAACCCGTTATTATTATCATTTTCTAGTTTTCCTAATAATATCTTTATGGTATTTATATTTTTCGGTATAAGTATTATTAAGGATCGATTACCGTTATTTTCGTAAATTAAATCGTATCCGAAAATTAAAAACCGGATTCGGTTTTTTTAAGCAAGGTTTTTTAAATCGACGGTATTATCGATAGTTTTAACCCGTCCGGCGATTTTATGAAGGTTTTATATCGTAAATAAAACGGGTTTTTGGTAAATTCTTTTGTTGCGGGTTACCGGTATGGTATAGTTAAAATGGCGCGGTATATTTAACTGTTTTAATAAAGGTAATTCGAAAAGCTGTAAGAATAATTAAACCGTAAAACTGGCGAGGGTTCGTATAGCTTTTTATACGCATTTAGGGTTTACTTTTAAGGTTTATTATTAAGGTTTATTCTTGAGGTTTATTACAATTATGCGGAACCGTAAAGTTAGCTGGCATAATGTTTATTAAAGTCGAAGCTTATCAGCAATTACGTACTCTGCTTTACAGTAAGGTTTTATGGAATTAAGGTATATACTTTATCTTAACCGTAAAAACTATTAATTAGTTATCGTGTTCGAAGATACTGGATATAGTATCTACCGTATAGATTATATGTGTAATGATTTTGTGTATATTTGGCTCAGCCTGGAAAATAAGGCTTGAACCTAGATCAACCTTGTATAATAAAGCGATTTTTAAGTTAATAAGAGTTATATAAAAATTAAAAATAAATTATATAAGTATTAAAGTAATAAAATATTATTATATTAAAAATCGTACGTTATTTTGAAAGATTTAACGATATATTAAAGTAATACTTAAAGTATATAAACTCTTAATATTACGCTTAGTAACTTAATTACTTTATTAAGTAACTTTCTTAATATTTTTATATTTTAACTTATCTGATGTTAATTATATTTTCGAAATTAAAGTTAAATAAAATCCGAAAGAAAATAAGCTTAATCGTAAAGTTATTCCGATTAAGAATTTTATAATAATGAATATATATTATTAAGAAAGTTAGGTTATCTTAAAATGAATATAATTTATATTTAAAACCCGAGTGAAACTAAGATATTTATTAATACGTAATTTATATCTAACGATATAATGTAACGGCTAACTAAATTAACTCACTATTAAACGCTTAATCGTAAGGTTTATATTAGTAATAGTGCTGTAAGAATTTAAATAATAAATTAAATATATGATTACGTCTGGTAATAACAGATATTAAAAGTAATCTAAATAACCCAGCTATATTATAAACTGCTATCATTTAAATTATAAAAGAAAATAAGTATATATATATATATAACATTTAGATTATGATATTTAAATAACTTAAACCCTTAAATTTATTAAAACATTTAAGCTTATTATAAGCTTAAAAGACTTAAAAACGCCCACCCTTTTAAAACCTTTAAGCCAATTACGTAGCCTGGGCCTTACGTCGGAAACCTATCCTATATTTTCCGACCGTCTATTAACAGGCTAAGCCCTTGAGTTATAATCCGGTTTTCTCTTTCTACGATCTTCTCTTTTAAACATTAATTTATTTATCGTATTATTCAGTAAATTACTTTCCGTTTAACATATCTTTTCTTAGATTATTTTCGGTTGTTATACTTATTATATTTGAAAGTAAAAATTTCGTAGACGTAATAATACTTTCATTTAATCGAAAAATTTTAATTTATTAAATTTTATTATTATTATTATTATTTATTTCGTATTTTCGTTATAAATTTAAATAAAAACTTTATAACGTTTATCCCGTTTTTCGGAAATAAATCTTAATAGCGAGTATAAAAATTCATATAATTATTTAATCTTTTATTTTAAATACTAACGATTTTTAAACGAAAAATAATCATTAAAGTGTAACAAAAATAAAAGTAAAGAACTTTTCGTTCTGTTGTTAATAAGCTTAATCGTTTTAAAAAGTAACGTAAAGCTTTACGTCGTTGTAAAACTTAAATATTAGGTTAAGGTATTTAAGATACGGAAACGATAAAAGCGTTTAAAGGTTTAAAAAACGTATTAATAATTAAAAATTAAATTAATTATATCTGTACGGACCCTTTTTTTACTAATTAATTAATTACCGGAAAACCCGGCTGATCGTTATTAGGCGCCGTAAATTAAATTATTTTTAAATCCGGCAGTTCCTTTATTATTAATAGAAAGTTTTTTTTAAAAACGTCAAGTTTTCGTAAGGCTTTTTATAAATCTTTCGGTATTTTTAATTTCAAGTAATCCTTTTATTTAACCACGTATTACTTTTTGCCCTTTTCTTTTTTAATATCGAAAGTTTTTTAACCTTTTATATTTATACGTTTTCCGTTAGCTCCTTTTCATCCGTATAAACTTAAATTACATCCGTTATTTACTTTAATAAAAAGAGATAAAAAACCGAGCAAATTTAAGTTTTAAAGAATAATTCTAATTAATTCTTTTTAAACTTTTTTTTATAATCTTATTCTGTTTAATATATTTAAAATCGAATAGTTTCTTAAAATATTCAATTTAAATATTTTTTAGTAATTATAAAATCTATCTTTAAAAGAATATTATTACCGTAAAGATTTTAGCGGCTGCGTAAACGATTTTAACATAATGTAAATATATACGAATTTAGGCAAAAAATTTAAATATTTCCTTTATTATTATAAAATTATAACTTTTTAATTTTAATCTTAATATTCTTATAAAGTTATATAATATATTTCGGAATTTTTAAATAATCATTTTTAATTTTTTAAATTTTCTTTTAAAGGTATTAAACGTTAAATCTTTAAATAATAATTAACATATTAACGATATATTATTTAAAACATAATAACATTATTAAATAGTATATTATACCGTATAATGGTTAATTAATTTAATTATTATTAAATCTTTAATTATACGGTTTATATTAATAATAATATTATAAAGATTTAAGTAATAAATTAAAAATATAATTATGTTTAATAATGATAAATATTAAAAATAATTTTAATAATTAAGTTATATTCTAAATTAAAATTATTTAAATTATAACAAAATAATAAACGTATATATATTATTTTTAGCTTCAGGTATTTAAACAATTTAAACCTTTAAACTTATTAAGACCTTTAAGCCCATCGTAGGCTTAAAAGGTTTAAAGCGCTAAACCCTTTAAAACCTTAAAGCCAATTACGTAACCGGGGTCTTACGTCGGAGACTTATTACATACTTTCCGACCGTCTGCTAACAGGCCAAGCCCTTTGGTCATAACATATAATTATTTCTTTAAGTAAAACCCGGTGTTAAGATAATTATAAACGTTAAAGATCTTAAATATACTATTTATATTATTAAATAATAACTATAATTAAAGTTTTAAAAAATTATAATGTTAATGTTTTTAAATAAATAATACCTTTTATATAACGCTATAAATAATTACTTATTAATATTATTACTTATATAATTAGGTTTTATTAATAACGGGATTTATACTGTTATAAGAACCACTTATTATGGATACGATATTGATTTATGAAAGCTTTAAATAAATGAACCTCCATTTCAGGAAGGGCTAAATGGGTGGCGTGGGCTTGGCAATTGCGCAATCCACTTTGCAATCTGTGAACCTTCGGTGGAATTGTTAGATATAGGGGACATTAGTTGTGTTGTATTCGGTCGCTAGTTGCGTGCGTTCTCGCAACGCGTACTGATCCTTGAAGTAATCTAGCCCCGGAACATATATGTTCCGATCAGAGGGATATCTTTATATATAGGGTGCTAGCGTACCTTTGCTAGCTGACATACCCCTTTAACGCTTTAACGCCGTTATGGCGTTATCGTTACATTTTATCGCTTCCTGGAGCCATAATTGTTTATTTTACCTTTCCTCCAGCGATTAAATCTTTCTAATTAATTAATTCCTTTTTTAAATTAACTTTTAAAATTTTCTTTTGTTAATTTAAGCCTTTTATAATATTTATTAATTTTAATTATGTTTTAAAATATTTAAAGCTTTTTTATAATAAAGTTTTAATTAATCTATTTATTAATATATCGTTTATAAACGTATAATTTATTTTAATTAAATTTTTATTTTATTATTCGTAATTAATAATTATATATATTTACGTACCGTAACTTTATTTATAAAAATATAATATTGGTATTAATAAACCGTATAATTTATTAATTATCGTATTATATATTTAATAATTCCGTATTTAAGGTAACTTTTAATTTTTTAATTAATCGAAAATTAAATAAACTTTTTTAATAACTTACTTAAAAAATAATAATTCCTTTTTATAAAAATAATTATTATATTTTACTTATTTGCTTATTATTTTATTATTTTTCCAAATAATTTTATAACGTAAATTTAAAAATTCTTTTAATCGATTATATTATTTATAAAAAAAGCGTTATTTTAAATATTTAACGAATCCATACCTCCGACTTATAACGCTAACGATTTGGTAGCGATTAGGTATAATATAATTCGATTAACTGTTATATAATATACGTTATTAAAGTTTAACTTAAATTAAATAAATTAAAATATAATAAAAAATATATCGGGTCGTATATTAATTATTACGTAAATAATAAAACCGATGTTTTAAATATTTATTAACGGGATCTAAATAGGCCAAATTAAGATTCGGCAATAATTTAACGCCCGTTATAAGTATATCTGGACAATTATTTAAACTTTCCTTAAGAATTAAATTAACTAATTTATTTAAAAATCGGATTAAAATAATCCAATTTTTTTAAGTTCATCTTTAATTATTTCGATATTAAGGAAATATTATGAATTTTTACTTTTTATGAAAATATATCGTTTCCGGATTTATTAAATTAACTAATTACCGAAACCTTAATTTTTTTTACGATATGTTATAATAATATCGTCTATAAAAAAGAAAATAAATATTCTTTAACGAATAAAATAATAAGGTTCGTAAAAAACGGAATTAAATCTTAATTTTTTAAACGTTCTGGTAAATATTTTTTATTATAATAAAAATAATTTCCTTAATCCATATAAAACTTTTTTATTTAAAAAAATCCTGCTATATTATAAACATCTTAAGGACGTTTTTATATATATTTCGTAAAATAAGTTAGTATTTATAAAAACGTTTATAACGTTATATTATTTAAGTTTTAAATTAAATTTAATTACGATAATAATTAAAATTCGAAACGATTTTTTAACAAAAGTAAATATATATATATTACTATAAACGTTTTTAAGTTATTAATCGCCTCGCATAACGAAACGGGCCTTATATTTTTAAAACCAGCTATATTTATTAAATTTATAAATATATACTTATATATATTTTAAAACTTATTTTCTTCTAATAAAAAATTAATTAATAATTTTCCAAAATTATATTTTTTTATAATTTTATAAATAAACTTTTTCGGCTTTCCGAAATATTTTCCTTAATAGATATATATTTAGCTTTTTATAATTTTGTAACGGTAATAATAAATTACGTTTATATATCCGGTTTTATAATTTAAATACTTTTTTATATGCTAAAGTATTATAACTTTTCGGATTAAAGTAACGCGTATTTCGGGTAACTAATTTCCTTAAATTTTCGTAATTTACCGGCCGGTTATCGTACGTACTTATAAAAAAGGTTAAACGTTTTATATTAAATACGATTTCTTATATCTTATATTCGTTTCGGATAATACTTTTTTAATACGGAACCTACGGAAGGCTTATAATTTTTATCCGTAAGGTAATTTCGTTTTTTACCCTTATTTTAAGTTAAATAATATAAATAAAATTAAGGTTATTTTCTAGCTTCTGTCGATATAATAATTATAATAGTTATAAAAATAAACGCTAGCAGCGGTAATTATCCAGGGGATAATAATAGTTCGAATATAACGGTCGTATAAGGTAATTAATCTTTTACGAATAGGTTAATTTTTTTTTATTCCGTACATTTTTTACGTTAATACCTTTTTAAAATTATTCGTTTTACTTAACCGGTAACCGAATTATTCCGATTACGTTTTCGTTTTTTTTATATATATATTTAATAGCTATTAGCTTAAGTAAATATTTCTATTTATCGGAATAATTTTTTTAATTTTTTTAACGTATAAAAATTATTTTTTAAATTTTTAATATTACTTTCAAAAATTACCTTTTCGTTAAATTATACGTTTCGAATAATAATAACTTTATTAATTAATAGTTTTTAAATTTCGTAAATAGTCGTAAATTAATAACCGCCGAAATAATTAATTTATACTTTAAAATTTAGGTTTTAAAATTTCCGTTTTTTTATGGCGGCAACTGTTATAACGTAAGCTATATAACCGTATATTTATAAGTAAGTTTATTAAAGCTTTCGATTAAATATTATAATACCGTTTTTATATATTAAATAAATATAATAAACCTTATATAAAATTTACTAAAAAAATACTTATTTAAGGGTACGGTATTATAAATTTATTATAATTTTAAAAACATACGATTAAAAAAGAAAATAATTTAACGTTATTTTATATCATAATCTTTTTTTTAATTATATCTCTTAAATACTTTATATCCCTATTTTAAATCTAAATATACGGTATTAAGGGCTTAAATTTAATATTAAAAAAATAATTGAAATATATTTCGAAATTAATAATCTTTTAAAATTTCGTTATCGTATTCGAATACCTATAAAAGTATTTTATTTTAATTTTTTAAAGCTTTTAAAAAGTATCGAAATACCGTATTCAGTATATTTTGTTTTTGATTCTTAAGGTAAATATCCCAAATAAAACCTAAATACATATCGGTCGTAAATATAATACATTTATATCCTTCCGGGTTTTTTTCGAAATTTATAAAGTTGATAATAATTTGTTATCTTAATCAGAAAGTTTTTTCTTTCGGCTTTCGGCATATTTACCTCTTAACCTTCGCTTTATTATATATTTAGCATTCGATTATTATTAAACCTTTTAGGCGGATTCTATTTATATAAAATTATAACTAAACGATTATTTCAAGCCTTAAATATTTTTATTTTAAATATCATATCGTACCGTTATCGATTTATAATGGTTTTGTTATATATAAGTTAACGTTTCGTTTATAAGATATTAAAGTTATATAAATAGTTATTACGTTAATAATTTCGATAACGAATTAATTAAATTTATTTATTAACGTAATAATTACTTAATTAAATTTATTTTAAATAAAATTATTATTTTTTCGGTTATTTTATTAATATCCCTTTTTATGGAATTAGAGAAAAAATACCAGATTATACGCGAAATTTTCATAATAAGTTACGTTATATAAACGACACGTTTTCGGGCTTATAAGGCTTTAAAATAATACGTTTATTTTGCCGTATTTATTAATCGGAACGAAACTTTTCCTTATGTATTTTCTGTTACCTTAAATCGTTATTTTATAATTTAAAAATTTGCTAATAAAATTAAAAATATATATTATAAACTTTAAATTTAAAATAAATAAATTATTTAAGGTGTAAAACGTAACGTTTATCGTATTACGTTAATTAAAAATTAAAAAGTACGTTAAAATTTGTTTTATTTCTTTTAAAAATTAATTTATTTTTTAGATAGTTAATTTTTTTATAATTTTTAATAAACCGTCGATTTTTTTCTTTAAAAATTAGTCGGCGGAAATTCGGCCTTTAACGTATATTATTATTTTTTTATTAAAGCGGAAATTTATTAAGGTTTTTTTTAAAAATATATAATAATATTAAGGTAATATATAATAAATACTTAAGTACGTTTTATAACGGATACCTTACGTATCCGATTTTTAACGTTTTCGTTTATTACCGTTTCGGTTTAAATACAAACTTTTACGGTTATTTTATTTCGACTTACGATCCGAAGTTTTTTTTTGCGATTAGGGATTAATATTGTTGGTTATTTTTTAATTAAAATCGTTTTAATTTAAAAAATTTACAGATATTCCGTAAAATACCGGAAACGTTATTTTAACGTTTTTTAATATAAGTTATAAATAATTTATATTTTAATAATTTAAAAGTTAACCGTTATGTTTTAATAATTAATCGTACCGTTATTAATCTTTTTATATTATTATTTAAAATGTTATTATTTAAGTTCCGATAACGGGAATTAATGTTATATAGAAATCGTTAATTTATACGATCGTCGTTTTCGTTTTTAGCATTTTATGTTATTATTTTTAAACCATAATTTTTGGTTATTTTACGATTTATTTGTTTAAATTTTTTTATTAATTTGGAAGTTTATTTTAACCGTTTACGGTATTTTTGTTAGGTATTAATTAGGAATTTATTATCGTATACCTTACCGGATTTAATCAAGTTAACGTATTATTTTCGTAATTCTTTTTTTAAAAAAAAGATTTATTTTATAAAATTATTAATATTTTTACGGAAATTTTCGTATTTCCGGTTTTCGTAAATATACGTAAAAAACTTTTAAATATAAGTTTATTTATTTTTTGTCGTTATTTTAAGCGTATTTATTAAATAATCTGTTCGATCGGTTTTTTTAACGTATATAATTTCGGCAGATAAATTAATCGTTTATGTCGTTTACGTTATTTAGTAAAATCGTTTTTTTAAATAAGTAATTATATCGGGTTTTATAAGTTTAATAAGTTATAGGATATTTTAATTAAGATTAAAATAATTTTATATATTAAACGTTTACGTTTTTAATCGGAATTCGTTTTTAAAGCGATTTTAATTTTTAAGTTTTTTATAAATAATTAAAAATATTAACGATATAGTTATTATTTTTGTTATTAAAATATATAAAGATAATTATTATTAATATATAACCTATATCGTTTTAGTAACAGCTAATTAATGGATATATGCGCGAATTTAACGAATAAGATTTTTAATTATCAGATATAAGGGATATTAGTTATGTTGTATTCGGTCGCTAATTGCGTACGTTCTCGTAACGCGTACTAATCCTTGAAGTAATTTAGCCCCGGAACATATATGTTCCGATCAGAGGGATATCTCCATATATTGGGTGCTAGCGCACCCCTGCTAGCTGACAGGAATTGCTTCGACCTCTGGGCACAGCTTTACAGATTTGTCACTGTAATTTCCCAGCAGATTGGCAAGTGCCAATCTCGTTCCTCCTTACAACCTGTCTGGATTAACCGCTCGTGGTGATTAGTTCTCGGCAGGCGCCTATACTACAGCCTTCTCAGCACCTTTCTCATCCCCCTCCTTCTTGGTCTTGCCTTCATACCCGAACTCGTTCGACTCCAGCTGTTGCAGCATGGGGACCTCACGGATAAGCAAGGCAATCAAGAAGCCCAAGCCGGCGAAGCCGATACCAACCTGCCATACCAACTTCAGACCAGACGTGTAAACTTCGATGACGGTGGACTGCAGACCAGGAGTCCCAGAGAGAGAGTCGATGAAGGCCGCAGTACCATGCTCGTAGGCCGCTCCATTCGCCAGCGTGGCGCGGACAGCCTCGTCTGGCACGGTGTAAAGCATACTGTCGATGCGCGAGTTGAACACAGCAGAAGGGATCGAGACACCCCAGATAGATCCATAACTTCGTAAGAAAGCCCAGGTCCCAGTGGCCGTGGCGACATCCTTTTCGTCCAGCGGGGCCTGAACAGCGGGCAGTGTGCAAGTGAGCAGCAGACCACATCCTGCGGAAGCAAGAATCTGGAAGCCGACCCACTCACCAGTGGTCGAGTTACGGTTCAAGAGGGTGAAGGTGCCGAAGCCAATGACCATGAGACATATACCGACTATCTGAGGGGGTCGGTAGCGATTTGCGGCGCTAATAAAACCTCCGGACACGATGGCAAAAGGGATCGTGACCAGGACGCTGGGCAAGAAAGCCACCCCGGCATATGTGGGCGAGAAAAGCTGGACAGACTGGAGGTAGAGAGGAATAAAATAGACCATCCAGTACTGGAGCGTTCCGTGCACGAAAGTGAGACCATACGCAGCGGCACTGGAACGATTGCCGAAGAGTTTTAGGGGGACGGTGGGCTCCGGAGCCAGCTTCGGGATACTTTGGTGGATGAGGAAGGCTACATGACCGAGAATACCCAGAACAACGGGCAAAATGGTGCGCCAAGAGTTCCACGGGTGCACAGTGCCTCCCCAGATGATGGCTATCAGAATCGAGATGACGGAGAGCGTCAGGATGAGATTGCCGATATAATCAATACGAGCAAGCTTCCGGAGGATGTGCGTCTCGCGATCGTAGTTGACACGAAGGAACATGACGACGAGTGGCAGGGCCACAGCGACTATGGGAAGGTTGATATAAAAGGCCCAGCGCCACGTGGCGCTCTGGGCAAAGGCACCTCCAACAAGCGGGCCAATGGTCGTGCCGATCGAGTAGATGGCGAAGACAAAGCCCATGTATTTCCCACGCTCTCTCTGAGGCACGAGGTCACAGACAACCATATCAATCATGACGTTGATGCCTCCACCACCTATACCTTTGATCACTCGTCCCGCCACGAACATGGCAGTGCTGGTGGCGCCACCGCAGATGCCACTTCCGATGGCAAAGAAGACAATGGCGCCAATGACAAGCCAGCGGCGACCAAAGATGTTGGCCGTCTGGCCGTACAACGGCTGAATGGTTGTCATGGACAGGAAGAAGGCGTTCAGGGCCCATACGTAGAGACTCTCAGCCTTCAGCTCGCTCACAATGGACGGAAGAACAGTCGACACAATTGTTGCGTCAATAGCAGACAGCAGACTGGTGACGCAGAGCGAGCCAAACATGGCATAGAAGCGCCACCCTGCAAGTTGAAAAGTTCTGGTCAGTCTCAACTAGGTACCTAGGCTGCTTCACGTGTGTGAAGGGCTGAGGAAACGGCCTACCTCGAGCTTGATTCACAGCCTTCTCACCAGGTTGATTGGCCAGGGCTGAGTCTTGGCCGTTCGGCTGCTCAGCCCTGGCCTGGTCCTCTGATGATGCCGTGGCAGACATGATATCGGGGTTACTACTTGGAAACCGGAAACGCAGCACCAGCAGTGAGGAGAGGTTGATAGCGGACCCGGGTGAATCCGAGGTTGGATCTGAGCCAAAAGGAAAATAAAAGCGCTTCGCCTGGGGGTGAGGCTTGCTAGGCTATTCTCGAAGATGCGAGGGGAATGAAGCCTGTAGAAGCTCAGGGGAATCTGACCCAAGTTGCAATTTCAAGGTATGTATTGGAATGGTGGATGAGGACCTGAGGCAGTCTAACAACTGTGATTTTCAGACCTGGGGCCTCACAGACGACAATTACAGTCACGACGAGATGTCGGTTGCAATGCAGGAGACCAGCGAGATATTGAATTAGCACACGATGAAGGACAGAGAAAAAGCGCCGCGCATCTGGAATGCGTCATAGATATACACATACATAGGTAGAAGAGGGCATCTCGTATTACAAAGAAATCGCCGAGTGTTTCACGGAAAAGCTGTTTGGTCCTGCAGTTGGTCTCTGAATACCCCTTGGAGAATGGCTTGATTACATGACTGGGCCCACTTAAAGTGCCGAATATCTCGGCACTTTATGTCCATACTCAGCTGCGAGCCTGCGGAATTACAAATATGCAGGCTGTGATGTTGAATATTGGCAGTCAAAACGTGACCGGTAAGCACCTCTGTTCTAGGCTTGGCAATACCTCCAAAGCGGCAAGACGGGCTGAGCATCTCGGGGTAGGGGGTATTTGTAGGCACAAGCAATCATCTGCGGGACGACATCGAACCATGTGGGATGATAAGGGGGAATCGTAGGCATCCAACAAGGAGCTTACTTAAGGGACTCTGATTAGCAATCTGCGTTGATCATTAATCAATATGTGGGCTATTGGCCTCGCACCTTACACACTACTAAACTAAGAACTGTGCACCTCTGACAGACGATCCCGGTCCGTATAGTTTCCAGCAGCCATTGACTTTGATCCGTATTGTTACAAATCCACCTTACCAAGCACCATGTCTCCAATAGATTATACCACCTTGAGGGGGGAGTTCGTGGACTCAGTTCTACTCCTCCCGGGTGTCGACAGATTCGAGGAGAGCCTGCACCGCTGGAGTACATTGGCCGAGAAGAAATCAGTAAGCACTTCAACAGCCCCGTAGCTTGTGAGATTCTTTAGGCCTACAAGATGACCCTCTAGGCCGCAGTAGCCCTTATGCAGACAACACAGGACATTTCTACCACCATCAAATGGGCCGTTCGCAACAACGCCCCGCTTGCCGTCAAAGGTGGAGGACATGCTACCAGCGGTAGCTCCTCCATCAAGGGGGTCTTGTGGTGGATCTGTCCAGGATGCGTCGCGTCGCCGTGAATGTCCAGGACAATACCGTCCTCCCTGAGGGCGGTTGCATCTGTGAAGATGTCGATATGCCCGCCACAGACTACGGTCTAGCTGCCGTTAGAGGTACCGTCAAACACACCGGTGTTGTATGTATTAAATACGCATTTTAAGTGATCTCTAAGCTTATGCGGCATATAGGGCGGTCTGACTCTTGGTGGTGGTTATGGTTGGCGCGGCCGATACGGCCTGTCTATTGACAATCTGATCTATGTGACCTTTGTTCTTGCCAATGGACGAGTTATCAAGGTTTCCAAGGGTGAGAACGAGAATCTGTTGGGGGCAGTTTGCGGCACCGGTCAGGCCTCTTGGTGTGGCTGTGGAGTTTTGTTTCCAGGCCTATCCTCAGCCGAACCCTGTTACTGCTAGCATTCTTGCCTTCAAAACGGAGAGGGTGGATGAGATGGTTGACTTTGTCAACTACTTCCATGAGTCGCTGCTCGATGATAGCAGTGCATTGGGATTTGGTTTCATGGCCTCCTCCACCCCTTAAAGTGCCTCTGAGTTTTGTGGTCGCCTTCTACAATGGCAACAAGGAGGATTTCGACGCCCATTGCTCCAAGCTACTCGTCTTGGAGCCCGTCATGAATACTGTTCGCGAAATGCTGTACTACCTGGTCAACACGGTCCTGAACGATCAATGGAATGATCACGGGACCCGGCCAGCTCAGAACGCTGCTAGCGGGCAAATGCCCCTGCAGCGAAGCTTGTTCCGAAATACATTCAACAAGTGGCAAGAATTCGTCAACAGAATCGAAGGCAGCAACCAGTCTGCATTGCTGTATGAAATCTTCAGCCAGGAGAAAACCTGCGAGGTTCCACTTACGGCCACGGCCACGGTCATGCGTAACCCAAAGATGAATGTCTTGATTTCCATACGATGGGTTACCAACGAACAAGATGAAGTCTGCCTTGCATACTCGCGTTCCATGTCCAATCTGCTCAGGGAAGAGGGTGAGGGCGCTGAGGGCAATTTCGAGGCCTACGCGAATTACAGCTGTAAGTTTCTCCTCTGTCTTCTTATTATTACGCCACTACTTTGACAACGGCCAGTAATTAATTCATTCAGTTCTCACCAGACGTGGAATCCCGTCCGCGTAGGCTGTTTGGTGCCAACTATAGTCGTCTAGTGGAATTGAAGGGGAAGTATGACCTGAAAACCTCTTCCGGTCATGGCATGGCCTTTCTGGGACGAAGGACATAAAATTGTTCAACAAGGAATAAGTTGGTTTGTTAAGGCGTCCTACTAGTCTAGAGACCAGGATTTGCACCCCCAGACCTAGAATAGACGAGGTGGATGGAAGACATACGCCTGTGTATGGACAGTAACTGTGACCCCTCTGAACGAGTGGAAAGCCTTAAGTAAACAGTGGAGATAGAAACAGTAGAGCTCATAGACGGAATGAACAATATCCCGTTTCTAATACTATATCAAGATCTGAGACGAAGTGCAGCACGACTTTCACAGCAATGTCTCATCTAGGCTACCGAGGAATTACCTTTCAAGCCATCCGCACTTTCTGTGCCTGCCTTTTTAACTACCTGGAATACACCTAACAACGACCCGCTCGCCTTACTTATACCCGTTATATTTCGATACCACAGCTGAACCAATTGACGTTGCAATTAAATAGAAAACTTCAAACCAAGAGCTCCCCTATTCATCTCGCAAAATAGGGCAACTTGAAAAACAAAAGAGCCTGCACCATACCCCTTTGCAACATCCTTATCTAAATAACCGCGTTTTCACGTATATTTTGTCCAGCAAAGTTTATCTACGGGAAAGCAGAGCTTTAATCATCATTCTATTGGTCTGTCACCAATGAAGATCGCGATATAAACTCGATCACGAGGCACCTCCTCGTAGCCCCAGGCCCATATTTCAACCCATCTCGTGGCCTTGATTGATCATTGAACTTAACTTTTTACCTCAAACATACTCTGCTCGGATTTTGTATATCATGATTCCAATAGCCAGATCAAAAGGAGCTACCAAGGTAATGGCCAAGATTTTTCAAGTTTAGACGCCCAACACAGATGACAGCTGCCCTAACGGCTTGGCTTAGTTTAGATAGACGCATCCATGCTTATAAGCGAGCGCATTATGGTTAAGAGTATCATCCAATAAAAGCTGCATTCGTAGCGCGCTGGTATGGTCAGGTGCATGCGAAACCAGGAAAGGTTTCGTGCTACCGTATTGCATGCATTATTACTAAGAAAAATCTTCTACCCTTATCCATGCGTTCTTTAGCACCTTAGCTAAATAGCATTCCCTGCAAACCCGGACACATACCACCGCGACGTGCGACGACTAATGTCTTTACACATGTCCATGGCAGCACACCAAATGTAAGAAGGCGAGATAACCCGCATACCACCACGTATGGCATAAAAGGTAGCTTCGAGCTGAAAAGCTCTTCTATGGCAATCTGCCCATTCTTCTTACAATAATGAAAATTGATAATTGCGAAAAAGCAATATAGTCCCAAATGAAAGACATGAAACACCACCACAGCGCATCGCTATATAGCACGCCTCGTCACAAAATGCTCTACGATCTCAGAAAAGTACCGAGTTCCTCGGGAATACTGCGTCGAAGCACCGTTCAGAGGAGCCTCCAGCACATCAAATTCCCCAATCGGTCTACAACAGACCTGCTCGAACAGGCCGCCGGCCAGCATCGTCGCCAACCCTCGGAGTTCTTCACGGCAGAGGAGCTCAAGGCCTACGGGCGCAAGCACGCGGCGCTGATCGGGCGCCCCGCCGAGGGCACGCGGCTGACGCGGCGGCAGTGGGCGTCGGTGAACCGGACGCTGCGGGCCGCGGCGGAGCGGGCGCTGGCGTCGGGCCTCGCCTGGGAGGGCGGCAAGTCCCAGGGCGCCTATGTCGTGCAGTGCGGGCTCGGCGCCGCGCTGCAGCTGTCGGTGCAGCGGGCCGGGGTGCGGCGGCGGTGCAGCCTCGCGGACCCGCGGCTCGCGCGCCGCGTGCGCGCCATGGCCGTCGATGTCTCCCAGAAAAGGTTCCGCCACGACGGCGTCTGGTTCGAGTTCAAGATGCTGGATCTCGGCACGGCCCTTTTGCCGGTCGGGGAGCAGGGCGGCGGCTGTGGGGATGACGGGGAAGGGGGGGAGGAGGAGGATGAGGATGAGGATGATGATGATGATGACGATGATGACGATGACGATGATGATGAGGAACAGGAGGAGGAACAGGTGGAGTACAAGGATGTGGTGGAAAGATGGGGTCGGAATCTTGGGTTCGGACCAATTATTACGATATGTCGATGAGGCCGACCCCTTCCGGGGCATGGGATGATTTAACGAGATGGCGTATGATTAGACGGGACGGAACATGACGCAACGGGACGGAACACGACTTAACGAGACGAAGAATGATTTGAAATATCTTAGACATCGGCGGATAGTACGAATTGATGATAAATTGATGATATCTCCCCTTTTAAACACGTCTGTCTCGCCCGTGACTGTCTCTCCATTAAAGGGCGCCAAGTCGAACGGTAATTAGTAATCGAATGGGGGATACGCCTTGTTTCCGTAAAGGGAGCCCGAGTATTATATGCTTGAACATGTCAGGAAGGCGGATTTCATATAATGTGTAGCTTATAACTCCACATTGGGTAGAGGGCAATTGTACCAGGAAATTTTGCCAATATCTCCACCATCATGTAGGTGGGTGCTAAGGAGTCGTAACCCCTGGGATCGTCTAGATGACCTCGATCTGATAACAAGATCTAAGTACAACTCCCATTCACAACAGAGTGTAACCAACATCGCCAGTCTACCCAATTCATCGCGACGCTATCGCGCAGTCCAGCCGCCCAAGTCTTCTCATCTCAAGAGGCAGCAATAAGAGACACGTAGACCCCCCACGCCAGACCAGCCAAACCAGCGAGCAGATTGCGGCCCTCGACGCTCTTCACGAGGGTAAAGTTGATCAGGCTGACCAAGGGCCAGAGCCTCCACCCCGCCGAGAGCAGCGTGAAGAACTCGGCGCGGCTGCGGCGCAGGACGGTAGCCCAGTCAACCCTGGCATAGTCGATGGCCGGGAGCGGGACCAGCGGGTTCTGTCCGGGGAGCGACGGACCCGCCATGGCCGCCTGGATGCTGTGCATGAAGGCGCTGAACAGGAAAGTGTTGACGGCGGCGCCGGCGGTCTGGTCGAGCGCGAACTTGGCCGCCGTGTTGCCGATGTTGAGGCGCGGCTCCACGAGCCGGCCCTCGCGCGCCTCGCGCTCCAGCTCCCTCTCGTCGCCCGCCGCCGCCGAGGCCACGGCCTCCCGCGTCGGCGAGGCGTGGTACGCCGGAAACGTGGTTTCCAGGAATTCTTGCCTGCGCGTTTAGGTTAGCTTCAATGTTTCTTTCTACTTGCGACGCACCTCCCATAACTGGGATCAAGGTAGCGGCGGGAGTAGTAGTAGTAGCAAAGCAGAGGCTGCTCTAAAAGGATATCTAAAAGGATATGCAACGACGGGAGGGCACCGAACGGGCACTCACCATAAGAAATTCGGCGGGGTACTGATGAGAGCGAATAGGACGAACTGGAACATGGGGACCCAGTCGATGACAAACGGTGTCTGGTAGCACGTCAGTTTCCATTTCCTCTCACGGAACGCCTCATCAGCTCTCATCCACAGAGCATACCTCCTTGCGATAGGCCATGAGCGCCTGTGCTAAGAAGTTGGAGGAGGCGGCCAGCATGGCCGACTGGATAGTGGCGTTTACAATGGGAGGAGGCGCCATGTTATGTAGCTATGATTTCGTTACGGGTTCTAGGCAGGAAAGGGATGCAGTATACAAGAATGCCCATGTGTGTAGGAGACTTCTCTCTCTTTCACCTCTCATCGACGCCAAGGCTTCTTAACCCCATCCAAACCAAAGGAAATAGTGACGTGAGGGTTAAGCTTTCGGGACAGTTGTCAGTTACATGTACGTACCTAGCAGGACTGGAAAAGCATCTCCCTTGGCAGCTCTGCCTGCACCGGAAGTGGTTTAGCGTCGCATAAGTGAGTGTACAGAGATACTATGAATCTTTGACACTTATGAAACCTTCACTCGCAAAGAATAAGACGTCATGAAAAGAGGATAAGGAGATCCGAAAAGTAGAATAAGACTCTAGGGCCCAGAGAGCGCATACGTCATTGATTTTAAGACCAGCAATCGCACGACGACCCGTTTTGACGGAATATGCATACATACAAACATTAAGTAACAAACCGCAAAACAGTCGTAGATCGAAGTCGCCCTGATCGGCAGCTTAGCAATCCATGGGCCTGTGCTGAGTTGGGGATAATTGCGAAATGGATCTAACCGGAATTTTAAACGTTGTTCTTTGGATTGAACTGTCGTTACGAAGCAGTTGACTCCCACGCCGTACAGTGATCTATCGAGCCTTGTACCCTACTGTACACCCGTACTGAATGCACCCAGACCCCTTTCCACATTCCGGCTTTACCCATGTCCAAATCCAGCTTTGAGCACACATCCCGTTTTAGCTGAGAATCCACATGAAGAGAAACTGTACGATATAGGAGTAGAAGAACAAAAACTGCGTCCGCTGGTTCCGCTTCGTCCTCGTGTCTGTCTGCATAGGCCCTTGCGCGTTTCCGGTGCTTTCGGGAAGTAGCACGTATCTCAGCGACCGCATCTAGAGGATGTCAATGCTGTTCGGACTTTAAATTGCCTCAAACGGATCAAAGGGATAGAGAGAACTTACTAGGAAGAGCGAGTTGGCCAGGAAAGTATAGAGGAACACGGTCCAGCCGAACCAGCCACCGGTGCCCTTTCCGCCGTTAACAAGCTCCGAAAGGGCCACCGTCGCGATGATTCCGACGAACTTGTAGCCGGCGTAAGCTACCAAGTCCAGGAGCTGGGACTCGTTGGATATGCTCAAGAAGTAAGAGCCGAGCTTTAACACCAGAAGCTCAAGTACGACAACAACGCCGGCTTTCGACGCGGTATATCCGAGCAGCTCGGGCTGGAATTGTCCCCGAAGACCAGCCAGTAAGGTTGATAAGAGTATGTAGGTGACAAGGGCCATGACTGGAGGCCTATGAGCCGAGAGACATATCTCTTACAAGGGAGAAACGTACCTGGAATGTACATATCCGGGCTGTTGATGTCGTCTCTCGGCGGCAGGTACCAGCCCTCCTGACCGTTCGGTCCGACCGTCTGCTTCCGAGACCATGGCTTGTGTCGCCAGGGGAACAGCACCAGTATGAGTTTGTTGACGACGTATTTGTTGGAGACGTTAAAGTAGTGTTTGAGCGCGGAGAAGTTGATCCACCGATTTGCCTGCGGACCAAATGTGAGCTCTCGACTTCTTCAATCATCCTCCGACCTCGTGCGTAGTAGACCCACGTTGTGTTCCAGATACTCCTGACCGGCCTTGAAGGCGTTCTGACCCAGCTGCACGCCGATCTGAGCGGCCGGGTCGTTCATGAAGTTCCCGTAGGCGCCGAAGACATTGCTGCTGCTCCCCGCCACGCCTTGCTGGTAGGGGTTTCCGTACGCACCTTGCGGCTGTGGTTGCGATGATGTCGGCGGAGGCGGTGATCTCAGCTGGGGCACGGTAGAGACGTGTTGTGGTACGGGATGATGGAGAGGCGGCGACTGCGGGTAGATTGGACGTTGCATCGTGAATAGCGCTCGGGTGAGAATCTTGAGGTGGAGCGCGCAGGAGTGTACGAGTTTGAACAATAACTTGTAGGGTCAACCGTGGTTACGTGGTTGCGCAGCGCTCGGGAGCTTTGGCTTCTAGGGCTGTGACGATAGCAGCTGGTTAATATTGCGAGGGAAAAGTGATTTCAGTCGATGACAGCTGTATACCTACATAGGTACGAAGTACAGTACGTACCTCCTATGCCTCCTTGCACAAATGCCTACATGCCTACATGCCTACATGCCTACATGCCTACATGCCTACATACATACATACATACACACATACATACATACATATGTAATTACACAGTAACCTGGAAGTCGTTAGTGGGGTGGCTACCAGATTCGACCAATGAATACGTAATACCACCCTTGCCGCCACTTGGCCTCGCTCTTATCAGTCGGAATGCCACCTTTATCTATCCTTATCGCCGGCACGTCTCGGCGCCTACCTCATCGTGCATTTCTCGGGCCGTTGGAAAACCCTTAATTAAGTTTGACCATACATAAGCATATATCGGACGAGGACTCCCTAGTTTTACTCTCGAGCTCGACTTCGCACTCGTCTCCTATCGTTGATTGACCGCGATGTTGGACACGTTCGAGGTCCTGACTACGTCGGGCGTGGTATTATGGTCGCGATCATATGCGCCGATTAGTCCGTCGATAATCAACAATTTCATCGCCGATGTGTTCATCGAGGAGAAGGCCGTCGCCGCCGGCGCAAAGGACGACCAGTCAGCCTCGAATAACCCTCCCTACAAGGCAGAACAACACACCTTGAAATGGACATTTGTGAAGGAACTGGGCATTATCTTTGTCGTACGACAGCTTCCGATGTACGAAGTTGCTCTAGGTATAATATCTAATCAATGCTGTCATAGGCTGTCTATCGGTCACTGTTACACCTCTCCTGGGTTGACAAGCTCGTGGATAACCTCAAGACAATCTTCGTTGACTTGTACGGCGATCAACTCAAGAAGCCGAACACAACCATCGTAGTATGCCGAAATTTCGACGAATATTTCGATCAACAGTATACGGAATTAGAGGGGAACGCCGGCAATAAGCCCACCCAGCCTACGGGGACATCCTTCCCGGAAGAGAAGACGATATCTGGGAACTTCGGGGATGAACCACCACTACCACCAGGGCTTAAGCACAAGACGAACACCCAAAACGGCAACGAGTCTAGTCCGAACGCAACCCCGAATGCATCGCGGCCCTCGACTCCTAGCACTGGCGTAAATCACCTTGTCGTAGGCAAAACCGGCCCTCCGGGGAAGATGTCGAGGAGGGCGAGAAAGATGCAGCATGTCAACTCCGCTCCGGTATCGTCGGGCGATGAAGGACCATCCAGGAAATCGAAGAAGGCCCCCAAGAAGGGAAGGAAGTGGGACGCGGATGGGATCGCTGATGAGGAGGACGGTTTCCAGTTGGACTATTCTGCTACTCAGAACACTTTGACGAGCGATAGCGAAGTGGAAGCGACTGGTCGGTCGACGGCGGTTGACAGTGTAGACGCGGCCATGTGGGGAACGACTACGTCCAAGGGGCAGTTCGTCTTGAAGGACTTGGATGATGAGGTACACTCGATTCTGAAATCAGCTGAAGCGAAGAACGCCGCGTCCAAAAGCGAGCCGAAAGGGGGCCTTGTTGGGTCCAGTTTGACCACGATCAGCGGTTTATTCCGCAACGTAGTGGGAGGCAAGACCTTGACGAAAGCGGATCTCGATAAGGCCATGAAGGGGATGGAGGACCATTTATTACGCAAGAACGTCGCCCGCGAAGCCGCGATACGTCTGTGCGAGGGGGTAGAGAGCGAGCTCATCGGCGTCAAGACGGGCAGCTTCGAGAGCATCGACTCCCGCATCGCCAAGGCCATGGAGGCTTCGCTGACGAAGATGTTGACGCCGACGTCGTCGCTGGACCTGCTGCGCGAAATCGACGCCGTCACGCGGCCGCCGGCGGCATCGTTGCGGAAGCCGCGGCCCTACGTCATCTCCATCGTGGGCGTCAACGGCGTGGGCAAGTCGACGAACCTGTCCAAGATCTGCTACTTCCTGCTGCAGAACAAGTACCGGGTGCTCATCGCCGCGGGCGACACGTTCCGCTCGGGCGCCGTCGAGCAGCTCAAGGTGCACGTGCGGAACCTCAAGGAGCTCACGGAGCGCGAGGGCGGCCGCGTCGAGATCTTCGAGAAGGGCTACGGCGGCGACGCAGCCTCCGTCGCCAAGGACGCCGTCCGCGAGGCCGCTAACGAGGGCTACGACGTCGTCCTCATCGACACCGCCGGCCGAAGGCACAACGATCAGCGTCTCATGTCGTCGCTCGAGAAGTTCGCCAAGTTCGCGCAGCCGGACAAGATCCTGATGGTTGGAGAGGTAAGCATACAATCATTCGCCGTCTCCTTCCACACCAACACACACGTCCATACTTGCATGCACCCACCCTGCTACTATCCATCTTCCCCTGACGCCCGAGCCCCGTACAAATCCAGACGAAAGCAAATACTAAACTCACACACAGGCTCTCGTGGGAACCGACTCGGTGGCGCAGGCGCGCAACTTCAACTCGTCGTTCGGACCCGGGCGCCGGCTCGACGGCTTCATCATCTCCAAGTGCGACACGGTGGGCGACATGGTGGGCACCCTCGTCAGCATCGTCCACGCCACCAACGTCCCCGTGCTCTTCGTCGGCGTCGGCCAGCACTACTCGGACATCCGCAACTTCTCCGTCCGGTGGGCCGTAGAGAAGTTGCTTAGCAACAGCTAATAAGCTGAGTAGGTAGTCAGTTGTTGGCGAATTAGTTAGGTATATTAATCGTTTAATGGTGATATGTATTATAATCACGTTCCGTAAGTAATCTTATTGAAAGATGATGATGATGGCGGGTGATAGATAAGTTGCCGTGTCGTCTGCAAAAGGTGGTGACTTGTTCTGGCTCTTTTCTTGCGATGGAGGCATGTGCTTTCGTCTCACGAAAAGAAGCGATACACCGCGTGTTTAATCCCCCAGATCCGATGCAGATAAGACCCTGCTGTCAAAGTTAATGGTTGAATACCCGCCGCCTCCCATTTAAGTGGTCATTTAAGTGGTGAGCCTTGAGAACTTGGGTTTATAGCGCTATATATATTTACAGAGGTGTGTTGTCTTTTGCCCTATTCCTACCCCTATTCAAGCACCGCACGATAAGGTATGGCCGTCGGCTGGCTTATGATGCTACTGCCGTTTGTGGCCCTTCATGGGTGTTAGCAGGTAGAGTAAAAGAGCCTTGGCAATATGGGAGCGGGAACACCCGCATGAGCCGCATGGTGATGATCGACGTTTTCTGCGGACGTTATGATAAAAACGGCAGTTGATTTCTATGTGATTCACACGCTTGGCAGCACATGCTAGGGGACAACACTTAAGTTCAATGGTATTGTCGTTTCTTAAGCCCTATAACTGACTTGCTTTCGTCCAATTCCTTTCCATTAATTTTCGGGCCACTACCGTTATTCACATGCCTATTATTAGAATGGTTCATGATACATACTCTCCCCTGGCTGGCTAGCCTGTGTTACTTACATAGACATAGTGTCTAGGTACGTGTATGGGTTTTTTTTATTTAAAGAACGGAAGGCAGCTAAGAGACGTCACCTTCCTACACTCCACCAATTTACTTCCTCGCAGCAAACTGCTCTCCCTGCAACCTCCGCATTCCTTCCCCATCACGGCCCTCCTTTTCTCCTCATCCCACTCCCTTGTTTTCACAAGCCAGGACTACGCAACTCGTCCTCTCAACGCCGAAATATTCCACGATACTCTTTCTCGACTCCTCGACTCCTCGACTCCCTCGACCTTTCAACATGCCAACTCTTCAACTTGTCATATCTTGTGAACGTATTCAATACCAAGTTCCACTTGGCCTCATCCCCAGTGTCCATCCATACCTCCCTCCGCAAATACGGTTCCTAGGTGCCTTCAAATCGATGTAGTCAACTGACATGGCAGGCGATGACCGCACTTTCTACCGCTTCTCTCGCCTACTTGTCGAGCTCAGATTCATCACTTGGAAGATATCTTAGGAAGAAGAGGAAGCTGAATGGATATTAGCGCCACTTGTATGCATTGACAAAAAAAAATGGATGGGACGTGAGCACTTTGCACGTACCGAAAAGGAGCTCCGTGTTGTTAACGTAAGGAATGTCCAATACATAGGCCGTGGGTCGCTGGATCTGGATGGCGTTTCGGCCGGCGCCTATGTGAGCGTTCACGACGGGCCCACTGAGCAGTCTCGAGTTAGCGATTGTTCTACGATTGGCCGGCGTGTAATAGGGGGTTATTAAGGTATGTCTCAGGAGGCGTGGGTTGACCTAAGGCCACAGATAGAAACGTAGAAGGAATAGAGGGTGGAAACAGATACAGGAAGTACTTGCGGCTGTGAACTCCGGTGAGAATACTCGGAGGCGAAACTGCGTTTCCAGGGTCTGGACTGTCAGCGTGGCGACAGCGATCTCGGAAAGGGCGAGGACATTGGCAGTGACGATGGCGCGCCTTTTGTCTGATGGGAATTTGAAGAGTTGAGCTGCTTCTGCTGAATACTAACGGAACTACTTGCGTAGTGTCTGTTTCACAAATCCTGGGTGATTAATGTCGGTTGGTAGCGAGACTGGAAGCGCAACAGGTCGGCTGGATCACAAACTGTTTTATATCTTCCCAACAGGCGTCAAGAAGCATCTATCTCCATCTCATAAATCACCTACCCATATTTCTTCTCGTTTGGATACTAATTCTGACCATCTTAGACAACCCGGCCGAGCAGTTTACATCGATACGACTTGTTGATTATGATATGAATTGTTGCTGCTGACCTTCGTATTGCCTAGGGGGCAGACTGGGATTTTCGAAGGCCGGATTGTGTATTATCCTTACTTGATTCTCAGCATTCTTTGGGATGGTAGACTTGTTTGAAAGCTGTCAGCGACTTGCGT
The DNA here is from genome assembly GCA_004155925.1 of Monosporascus sp. MG133. Lineage (NCBI taxonomy): Eukaryota > Fungi > Ascomycota > Sordariomycetes > Xylariales > Monosporascus > Monosporascus sp. MG133. Next base: position 104,712 of record QJNX01000092.1, on the reverse strand, counting down.
CTGCGCCTGTAAGACGAGGTGCTTATTGCTTAGTCGACTTCCGCGGGTCCCCGTTGCTGCTGTCAGCCTTTCATGGGGAGCTGGACAGGATTCGCCATGACCTATATCATATCGGACGGCTAACTGATCCCCGTATCAACAATAATGTAAGTAATCATTGGGGATATGCTATCCAGCTGCTTCTTAGTTGTTATTCCATGCTATCCCCGGCGTAGCGGGCTGCTCCCCCGGCAATACATTCAGCTATTACGAGTTGTTCAATATTTACCGCAGCTCTCGTTCTAGGATGTCAATGGACAGTTGATAAGGTTACCCTGTAGGGAGATATAAGGCTACCCGGGATGATTTAATATGTGAAAAGGCGCAGAGTAAACTCGAGAAGAAGAAGAGAATTGCCAGATATAGGAGACATCAGTTATATAGTTGTATTTAGCTAGTTACGTATGCTATCGTACGCCTATAACTTTAAATAACTAAGTTACGGAATATATATGCCGATTAAAAGGTAACTTTTAAGCTATTAAAACGTAAAAAGATAATATAAATTTTATTTTCAAAGAATATTTATTTAAAGTTCTTAATAACATAACTATTATAGCCGTTAATAATTAAAGGGTTTTTTATTCGTTAATGTTTTTGGGGTTAATATTAAAAAAAATATAAAGTGATTTTAAGCCGATTTTGGTATTCGGTTAACCGTTTTTTTAAAATAAAATAATATAAACTTTCGTATATTTTATAATTTTAATCGGGAAATTATTATTATTATACGTTAATATTATTACAAATTATAAATAATATTAATAATAAATGCTCGTTAATATTAATATATACGATTGTAATAATTTATCTTTTTTTAAAGGTAGGTTTTTAAAAGGATAAACTTTTTAAGAAGATTCTTAGAAAATTCTTTAAAAATAAAAACATTTTTCCTTATATTTTCCATTATTCTAATTTCGTTTACGTTATATCGGTTGCCTTATTTATTAACCTTAATTTCTACTAAAATAAAACGTTTAAATATAACGTTAATAAAGACCGGGAAAACGTTATTTAAACGTTTATAATTAATCGTTATATCTTTAAAATTTCGTATTTTAAAATATTAACGGAAAAAACGGCTTTCTTGATTTTCCCGTAAGTCTTCCGGGTTACCGTTATTAATAAAAAGGTATTATATTATAAAGAGTTAACTGGCTTAACTGACTATTAACCCTGAGTCGTACGGTTTATATCAATAATAATGTTATAACTATTTAAGTAATAAATCGTTTATTAAACTGCATTTAATAATAATAAATATTAAAAGTAATTTAAATAATAAAGTTATATTAAAAACTGGTAATATTTAAACTATAAAGATAACGAACGTATATATATTGTTTTTAATTTAAGACATTTAAGTAACTTAAATCTTTAAATTTATAAAAACCTTTAAACTTCATCTTAAGCTTCAGGGGTTTAATGTTATGATCTAAAGGCTTGGCCTGTAAACAAACGGTCGGAGAAGTTTGGGATTTGTCTCCGACGTAGGCCCGGTTACGTAACTGGCTTAAAGGTTTTAACGAATTTAAGGATTTGAACCACTTAAATACTTTAAGCCAAAAGTAGTATATATAGGTCCGTTATTTTCTTATAATTTAAATAATATTAGTTATAATATAATATAATTATTTAAATTATTTTTAGTATATATTATTATTAAAGGAAATAATATTTTTAATTTATTATTTAAATTTTTATAATATTATTATTAACATAAATCGTACGATTAAGATTTAATAATTAATTAAGCTAATAAATAGTTATACGTTATAAATTTTTATTTAATAATACCGTTAATATATTGGATAATACTTAGGAACTTATTACGTAATAATATAAGGATATAGTTAAACAGCTTAAAACGGTTATTTAATATTTAAAGGCTTAAATTAATATTATTGAATATATTTATGTTAACGAAACTAAAATTAAATTTAAAAAGTCCGAACCTTACGATAAGAAAAATCACGTATTAAACTTCTTTATCTAAATACGTATTTATTGCCGTTTTGAAAGGATTATTAACGAACCTGATAAAATCCTTATAATCGCGATATTTTTTAAAAGGGATGCTTTAAACTAATTCGAGGTTATCTTACGGAATTACCAGGAAAATAAAAAATCGGATTAGCAGTAAGTTATTAAATTTTTTTCGAATATTATGTTAATTTCGAAAAAAAAACTAAAAGTTAATTTCAGGAACTTTAACGAAAAAAAGACCGTAACGTAAAAAATTTTTCAATTAAAAAAGAATTTAATATTTAAATACGTAATAACGTTTAAAAGCTTTATAATTAAGGTAAAATAAATGAACGACAAAAATAATAAATTAATTAATATTTTTTATAAAGGTTTAAAAAATAACGTTAAAACCGAAATTATTAAAAGAATATACTTTATTATCTTAAATAAATATATCGTAAAGGGCCGTAAAAATCGATAATTAATAATATAAGCGACGATAAAAACGAAAAGAATAATTTATTCCTAAACTCAGGTTCGTAAGAACTAATTAAGATAAAAAACGCAATACGTTATTTATTATTTACGGAACGGTATTAGGATTTATAAAATTAAAAACCGCGTAAAAGAAAAATTAAAGTTAAATTAAATGCTATAATTACGATAAAATAGGTTATATAAAAAGCTAATATAAAGTTTTTAAAAAATAACGTAACGGATGGATCCCGGTATTCGAAAAACGATTAAAAAATAAAAATAATAAGGCCGTAATTTTCGGTATAATTAGGAAAAAATTAATTTACTTCCAGAAGTATAAAAGAGATTATAAAAGGTTAAAATATTTTTTAGGCCGTAATTATACGATAACGTACTATTATATCTAGTCTAATAATTACTTAATGGCTGTAAGAATACGACGGATGGAAAGAATTAAGACCGAAGATATTAATGTTTCGTATATAATAAAAGACATAATAACGATAAAAGTAATAAAGGTTAAATAAATAGATTAAAGAATATTAAAGTTGGGACGAAATCTTATATTTAAAAAAACCCGATTAATATGAGAAATTATACGTTATCTAGTGTATAAAAACTTATCACGTCCGATATTATAAATAATAGAAATATATCCAGTAACGAATTATCCGTATATATTAATAAGGATTCGATTTCGAAATTTAGATAGGGAAAGATATTAAAAATCAAAAATAATACCGATATTTACGTATTATGGCCATATAAGATATTATTAACATTTTTATGGTAAGAGGAAGTTAGCTAGAAAAAAATTACCCCGAATAAAACCTTATGTATTATTACGAATGGTACGATGACAAAACGTAAGAAAAGTGGATATACTAAACCGTTATAAAGGCCTTATAAAAGGTTATTTATAATCTACGTTTTAAGTTATTATTTACCAAAAAAAGATTATGTCTTAATAAATAGCCGAAAAAAAAGCTTTTTAAAGAATTAAAGATATAATTACTGGCGAACCAGAATTAATTATATATAACTTAAATCGCCCTGTAAAGTTAAAAACCAATATTTCGGATTATACGTTAGGCGTAAAAATCAAATATAAAAACAATTAAGATAATTTATACTTTATTACGTTTTATTTTTATAAATTAAAAAAAGCTAAATTAAAATACGCCATTTTAAATAAAATATTCCTAATTATCATTTACGTTTTTAATAAATTTAAGTATTACTTTAAAAGAAATTTATATCAAGTTAAGATATATACGGACCATAAGAACTTTATCCGGCTTATCACCATCCGAAAATTAATAAACGATAATTCCGTTACGTAAATTATCTTTCGGAATTTAATTTTATTATTATTTACAAAAAAGGTTTAAAAATGGTAAAACAAACATTTTTAGGCAACGATCAAACTTAAAAAAAGAAATCCTTAAGGTTTTATACCAAGTATTGGACCTAATAAAAAAAAGATATATAAAATTACGGCAAATTATACCAATTAAAAAGATAATACTCGATTTATATTAAAAAAGAATTAAACCCAAATATTAAAGAAGTATTAAGAAAAGTTAATACGCGAAATATACGAATACTATTTTATGGATACCTTGAAATTTAATAAAACTTTAAAACGAGTATAACGTATATATTATTTCCCTAGAATAAATTTAGTAATAAAAAAGGTTTTACGAAAATACGACTTATATAACAAAACTAAAATACGACGCCATAAATTATACGGAAAATTATAACTATTACCAATTATAAAAAAACTATAAGATTTAATTACTTTTAATTTTATTACTAAATTACCATTATCGGAAAACCCAGTAACGGACATATATTACGATAACATTTCTATCATCGTAAACCGATTTATAATTTTTTTTACCTCTTATTATTTAACAAAAATATAAAAGGGGAATAATTATCATACGGTTTTTTTTTAAATATCTTATTAATATATATAAACTTTTAATAAAAATCGTATCCGGTAAAAATATTATATTTATTTCGAAATTTTAATAGAGCTTTATAATATAATTAAACTTAAATTATAAGGTTTTAAACGTTTTTAAACTATAAACGGATAGCTAAATAAAAAAACTAATTAAACGTTTAAAACTTATTTATAATATTATATTAATTATAAATAAAATAATTAAGTAAAAAACTTATTAATAAGTTAATTAGCTTATAATATAAGTTATTACAAAAGTATTAAAATAATGTTAATTATCGTTAACTTTGGTTTTATGCTAAAAATTTACCAAAATTTATAAAAAAACAATTAATTAATATTAAAATAATTCTGTTATCGGAATAATTTAAATAATTATATACAAAAATAAAAACGGAATTTAAATTCGTATATACCCAGATATAAAAGTATTATAACCAGAAAAGGTTAAAAAGATTAATCCTTTAAAAACAAAAAATAATTTATTTAGTTATTAAAAATATTTAAATTAAACGATTAAATAAAAAACTCGATTTTATGTATATTAAACAGTATAAGGTCGTGCAAAAAACTTTTAATAAATAATTATTAATTAAAAATACCCCTTAGAATTAAACTTTACCCCGTTTTTACGTTTTCTTATTAAAAGTAATAACGGATATAATTTAACTCCATACGAATAAAAGGAAAAAAGAACGGAAAACGTATTAATATAAAAAGTTAAAAAAATCTTTAATACCAAAAAAGAAGGTAAAAAGTAATACCTAGTTAAATAGAAAGATTACTTAAAGTTAAAAAATATATAGGAACTTATAAAAAACCTTACGGGAATCTAACGTTTACTAAAAAGTTTTTTACCAGCAATACCGGAAGCGCTAAGGTTAAGTACGTCCGAACTTATATCATCCATTAATAGCCAGTTAGCAGAAAAAACGGCCTATATGAAAACAGCCAATTCGGTTTCTAACTACTGCTGCGTTTTTTCTAATCGTTTAAATTCCTTTATTGTTTTCGTATCTTAAATATTACGACATAATATTTTAATCTTATAATAACGTAAAACTTTACGTTATTTTTAAAAACGATTTAATTTGTTAACGGCAGAACGAAAAGATTTTACGCCTATTTTTCTTTACGCTTTAATCGCTTTTTCTTATTAAAAAGTCGTTAATATTCCAAAATAAAAAAACCGAATAAACTATACGAATTACCATATTCGATATAATAAAAATATTTCCTAAAGGCGGAATAAACCTTATAAACTTTTTATTTAAATTTATAACGAAAATACGAAACATAAAAAAAATATAATAAAATTAAAGGTATTAATCCGTTTCGATTAAAGTAAAACATTATTAAGTGTAAATAATTTTTGTTTTTTAATACGGTTAAGTATAATAATTAAAACAATGCAAAAATAATATATAAAAGGGGAAATTATTTATTAGATAAATACGATAAATAATTTAATTTTTAAAGGTAAAAACTTTAAAAAGAAAAGATCGTGTTATAACCTAAAAATTTAGATTATAAATAAACGGTCGGAAAAATTTAAAATTTGTTTTCGACGTAAATTCCGGTTACGTAATTAACTTGAAGGTTTTAAAAACTTTAACGCTTTGATTCTTTAAGCTTACGGTAAGCTTAAAAATTTTAACGAACTTAAAAATTTAAAGCGTTTAAATATTTTAAGTTAAAAAAATATATATACGTTCGCTATTTTTTAATAATTTAAATAATACCAGTTTATAATATAATTTAACTATCCAGATTACTTTTAATATTTGTTATTATTAACCGTAATTATACCTTTAGTTTTTTATTTAGATTCCTATAGTATTATTGCTAATATAAACCGTACGATTAGTGTTTAATAGTTAGTTAAGCCAGTTAGCCGTCATATTTAAACGGAAAGCTTTTTAAAATCTTTAAGCTAATTACTTAACTTAAAACCTACCCCGGGGAGGTATTTTATATTTTTTAACAGTTTATTAATACGTTAAGACTTTAATTTGTAATACCATTTTTCGTAAAGGGTTTACACTTAAAAATTCTGTTCTTTATCTTATTTATTTAATAAATAATATTCCTTTTTTTATTTTTTTAAATACTTTAATTCCTTATATTTCACCGGATATTTAGAATGAGAATTTCGTAAATATAATAAACGTTTAATTTAATTCAAAAATACTAATCCTTTTATTTTTATTATATCTTTTTATATCTTATTTTCTTATTATATATTTAATTTTACCTTTAGAAAATATGTTCGTTATATTAACCTGTTTTAAACGAGAAAAAAAAATAAAACGTAAAAAAAGATTAATGTTAAAATTTTTTCGTTTTGTTGCTAATAAACTTAATCGTTTTTAAAAATAACGTAAAGTTTATATTATTATGAAATTAAAATATTAAGTTAAGATATTTAAGATATTAAAGCGATGAAAGATTTTAAAGGTTTAAAAAAACGGAATAATAATTAGAAACCGAATAGGCCGCGTTCGTACAAACCGTTCTTTTTATTAACTGGTTTATTACCAAATAAACCAGCTGGTCGTTATTAAATAACGTGGACTAGAATATATTTAACCCTGGCAATTCCGGCGTTATTAGTACAACTTTTTGTAAATTCACAGGTAATTCTTAACTTTAAATAATGCTTTTACTTAACCCCCTACTACTTTTTACGGTTCTTTTTTTTCAATATTAAAACCTTTTTTATCTTTTACATTTATACGTCTTTCGTTACCATCTTTTTATATCCTGCATAGATTTAAATTATATTTCTTATTAACTTTAATAAAAACCTAAATAAAGTAGATAAAATTTGAATTTCAGAAATAATTTTAACTGGTAATTATTTTTTAAAATGTTTTTTACGACTTTATATAATTTAATATATTTATAAGGTTAAGTGCTATTAATAAGGTATCGAGCTATGTACACGCTGATGCCTAGTTCACTATATATATATATATATCTACGTCTAATAATACGACGCGACCGGGAGCACCCCGAAAAAACCGTACCCATAGGTTACCTTGTTAAGATCAGGCCCATTTTTAAGGTTAAGGCTGCGCCTGCAGCGCAGCTGCGGCGAGGGCTTTGAAAAAAAAATTATAGCTTCAGGTACCGCGTTAACCTAATTAGAAAAGTGCCTACAAAAATAGCAAAACCGTGAAGATAAGGCCTGATATTAAGTTGTGATTTTTAAGGTTCGTTTTAAGTAGTCCTGTACAAATTGTCAAAAATTTAACTTCGAAACTAGCATATATAATAATAATAATAAAAGTAAATAGAAAATAATGAAAGAGGTTATTACATATAGCTTTAAGAAAGCTTTCTTACCGTATATATAACTTTTTAATCGGGTTTAATTTGGCGGAGATATTAAAGATTTAAATTAAAATTTTCGATATAAGTAAACTTTTAATCCGACACGCCCTTTTTGCTATAATAACTTAATTACCGCGTATAATATTTCGTTATAGACCTTTTAAGGGTAATTCAGTATGGGAAAAGCTTGTTTAGCTATTTTTTTTTAGCTGTAAGGGTTATGGTTGTTACCTTATAGCTATAAAGGCGTTCTAGTTAATTAAGTCCGGATCTTTTTTAGGATTGCAATAACGTAACCATAGCGTGCATTATTCTGCCATGGGCCTTTTAAAGGTAATTTAGTATAAAAAAAACCTGTTCAGTTATTCTTTTGGCCGTAAGGGTTATTGTAACGGCTGACAGGTTTAACCAACTATTAAATCTAAGTCGTACGGTTTATCTTAACAGTAATATTATGGAAATCTGAATAATAAATTAAAGGTATAATTACGTTGGGTAATATTAAAAGTAATTTAGGTAATTAAGTTATATTATAAGCTAGTATTCTTTAGATTATAAGAATATAACGAATATATATATATTATTTTTGGTTTAAAATATTTAAACCGTTTAAATTTTTAAGTTCTTTAAAATTTTCGAATTTATCGTAATCTTAAGGGGTTTAAAACGTTAAAGTTTTTAAAACTTTTAAATTAATTACGTAATCCGGAATTTACGTTAAAAATAAATTTTAAATTTTCTGATCGTTTATTTTTAAGTCAAGTTTTTAAGTTATGATACGATTTCTTTAAAGGATTTTTATCCTTAAAAATTAATTTATTTATCGTATTTATTTAATAAGTAACTTTTTTTTTATGTATTAGTTTTAGATTATTTCGGTCGTTATATTTAATCTTATTAAAAAATAAAAAGTATTTAAACGTAATAACGTTTTATTTTAATCGAAACGGATTAATATTTTTAATTTTATTATATCCTTTTATGTTTCGTATTTTCGTTATAGATTTAGCTAAAAAGTTTATAAAATTTATTCCGATTTTAAGAAATATTTTCGTTATATTAAATATATAAATTTTTATAATTTGTTTAAATCTTTTATTTTTAAATATTAACGATACTTGAATAAAAAAAAGCGGTTAAAGCGTAAAGAATAATAAGCGCGAAAAGTTTTTCGTTTTGCCGTTAATAACCTGGACCGTTTTTAAAAGTAACGTAAGGTTTTATGCCGTTACGGAATTAAAATGTTGCGTTATAATATTTAAGGTACGGAGGCGATGGAAAAGTTTAAACGGTTAGAAAAAACGTAGTAATAATTAAAGACCGAACTGGCCGTTTTCATATAAGCCGTTCTTTTTATTAATTGGTGATTAAATTAGAACGTATTTAACCTTAATGCTTCCGATATTGTTAGTAAAAGCTTTTTAATAGGCGTTAAGTTTTTATAAGGTTTTTTATAAATATTTATGTAATTCTTAACTTTAAGTAAATTTTCATTTAACCACGTATTAATTTTGCCGTTTTCTTTTTCTGGTATTAAGGATTTTCTCAAATTTTTATATTAATACGTTTTTAGTTATTCTTTTTTCCGTTTTGTATAGATTTGAATTTTGTCCGTTATTAATTCTAATAAGGAAACGTAAAAAACGGGGTAAAGTTTAACCTTAAAGGGTAATTTTAATTAGTAATTATTTTTTTTTAAAATCTTTTTGCGATTTTATACGGTTTAATATATTTAAAATCGAGTTTTTTATTAGGTCGTTTAGTTTAAATGTTTTTGGTAGTTAAAAATTCTTTTTTAACTTTTTTTAGTCATAATATAGTTATATTTAGGTACGTACGAATTAAAGTTTTGTTTTTATTTTTGTATATAATTATTTAAGTTATTTTAAAATAAAAATTGTTTTAACGTTAATTGATTTTTTTTTCTATAGATTTTGGTAAATTCTTATTATGAAATTAAAATTAATATTAGTTAGTATTATTTTAATGTTTTATAATAATTTGTATTCTAAGTTAGTTAGGTTATTAAAAACTCTTTTATTTAATTATTTTATTCGTAGTCAATATAATACCGGAAGTAAGTTTCGAATTTTTGGTTAATTTTTATTTATTTATTTATTTATTTATGGTTTAAAGGCGTTTAAAAGCTTATAGTTTAGGCCTAGTTATATTATAAGACTTTATTCAAATTCTGAAGTAAATATAATGTTTTTATCGGATACGATTTTTAATATAAATCCGTATATATTAATAAGGTATTAAATAAAAATTATGTTAATTATTTTACGTTTATATTTCTATTAAATAATAGGAAATAAAAAAACTTCATAAATCGATTTACGATTATAAAAATGTTATCGTAATTTATATTCGTTATTGAGCTTTTTAATAATGGTACTTTGGTAATAAAATCGAAAGTTACCGAATTTTATGCTTATTTTGCGATTGGTAATGGTTATAATTTTCCGTATGGTTTGTAATATCGTATTTTAATTTTGTTATACAGGTTGCATTTTTACAGAACCTTTTTTATTATTAAGTTTATTTTAGGTAAATAATATGTACGTTATAGTTATTTTATTGTTTTATGGATTTTAGGGTATCCGTATAGTTGATATTTATATATTTCGCGTATTAGTTTTTTTTAATACTTTTCTGGTATTTAGGTTTTGTTTCTTTTTCCTTTTTTTGATAGTTGATCGTTATATTATTAAATATTTTAGTATAAATTAAATGTTATTTTTTTATTATTACGATTTGTCGTAGTTTTATGTATCCTTTTTCTATTAGGTTGAATATTTGGTATGGAACTTTAAGGATTTTTTTTTTAAGTTTAGTCGTTTATTAAAAGCGTTTACTTTATTATTTTTCGATTCTTTTTTATAAATAATAACGAAATTAAATTCCGAAAACAATTTTTCGTAACGGAATTAACGTTTTGTTAGTTTTTAGGTGGTAATAAACCGGGTAAAATATTTATAGTTTATATATATTTTAATTCAATATTAATATTTTTTAATATACTATATGAATTCTTTTAAATTGTTTATAATAATTAAAAAACTTTTGTTTAAGGCAACGTAACTTAATTCGGCTTTTTTTAATTTGTTGGAATAAAATATAATAAGGTATAAGTTACCTTAATTATTTTGATATCCTATTATTACGTTAAGCGTATAATCTGAAATATTAGGTTTTAGTTTTATAAGGCGATTTAGGTCATATATGATTACTATTAATTCGTTAATAATTACGTTTTTAATCTTTTGAAAAAAAAAGATTATTTTAGCTATTTATTAAAATTTAATTTTTTTAGTTAAGTTACCTAAAGATATTACGATTTTGTTAAAATTACGAATAAACTTCCGGTAATAATTAATAAATTTAAGGAAAGTTTGGATTGCGGTAATTATAATAGGTGTTTTTAACGTTTAAAATTCTTTTTTTAAGGTTTATTTTAATATATCCAGAAATAATAATATATTCTAAGTACGGTATTTTTTATTTCTGGAATTGGTTTTTTTCAGCATTAATTAAAAGATTAACGTTTTATAAGATTTAAAGAATTTTATAAACGTAATTTTTATGCCTTTTATTCCGAGTTTAAGTAAATTAAAATATTATTAAGATAATAAATAATAAAAATATTTAATTATTTACGTAATACGTAGTTAATTAATTTTTAAAACGTTATAAATATGTTTATAAGCTTGAAAGGTATTATTAGGTATAATCTGTATTTGGTTTTAAAGGTCATTTTTTATTTATTCTTTATTTTAACGTAAATTAAATTATATCAGTTTCGTAAATTTAAGGTTATAAATTATTTGGTTTCGTAAAAATATTTTTTTATTTTAATGGTTAGGGGTAAAGGTAAATGATTTTTAACTGTAATATCGTTTAATTATCGGTAATTTATTATTAGCTGTAATGTTTTATTTTTTTCGGGTACAAAAAATATGGGGTATTTTGTCGGTAATTTGGAACGTTTAATATATTTTTTCCGAAATTTACTTTCGAAATACTTCCGTAATACGTATAATTTTTGTTAATTTAGGTTATATATCGGATAAACGGTAATTATTTTGTTATATTTTAGGATCATTTCGTAATTTTATTTATTATGTTTCGGTAATCTTATTTCGATTTAATTTTTTAAAAGGTTGTTTGTATTTGTAGTATTATGGTAGTACTTTAGTTATTTTTTTTAGTTTTTGGGGTTGGTACCGTAGATCCTTATTTATTTCGTATAACTATGTTTTAATTGTGGTAATAACGCGTCGTATATATTTATTTCGTTCCTTTTTTTGCTTCTATTATGTTTTTTTGGGTGGTAAGGTTTCTATCATGTTTTTATACCTGTATTTACCGTTATTATTATTGGTTAAGTGGTAAAAAAAGAATTTAAATCGTTTTTATTAATAAAAGCTGAAATAAATTTTATTGAGCTAGTTTTTTTGTTATTCAAGGGATTATATTAATATAACCATTTTTTGCCGAAAATTATGTTATAATTCCGTATTAAAATAATATTGAAATTAATAATTTATTTTCGTCCTTAAATATAAGTTTCGAAATAATTAATTTTGCGATTAATATATGCGTCATCATAAATAAATTTAATGTTTTTTATATTTTTAATTTCGTAAGGTTCGGTTTCATTCTTTTATGGTAACCGTAATATATCAATTACTTTTAGTTTAATATAATTCGGGTCGGTTTCGTAATTTATTATAACAGTATATTATTTTCTTTAATTTATATTTTAACTGTAATAAAAGGAATTCTTTTTTTTTATTATCGTGTATAAAACCTTTTTAAAGGGTATATATTCATTCTTTTACTTTTATTCATCCGCAGTTTTTTTTATAAATAATACCTTTTTTGGGGGGTTTATATTCATAATTGTTTTAATTACCTTTTTTGTCGGCGTAACTAAGTTTTTAATTTAAGGATTTCTTTCTTATAATATTTTATTTAATTTATTAAATTAGTAAATTATTTTTTAAAGGTTTCGGTTTTTTCCGGCCAGTTTGTTATTATGGCTTACTTTTCGTTTGTTGTCGTTATCGGTTGGTCCTTAGGCCCTTAGCGTTTTTAATATTAGGTATGGTATTGGGCCATTTTTGTTAGGCGTTTTCCGATTTTATTTTTATTTTATTTTCGGGGTTGTTGGCAAAGGTACGTCGGAAATGTAGGTTGTTTATTATTTTCCGCTGGGTTTTTATTACTGCTTGATAAATCCATTTCTTTTGCGTTTTGTGGTTGTATTATTCGTAATAATTCTTTTCTTTCGGTTAGTTTTTTGACGTTATGATAGTGTCGATATCGTTTTATGTGGCCATAGTACGTAAGTGCTTATATTATTTCTGGTTTCTGGAGTTGTTTCCGGTTTGGGTGTAAAAGTTAAATCCTTGCTTATATATGCGCGTAATTTGTTATTAGATATATCTTAGTTATTTTTCGTATTATGGGTAATAAGTTTTTTTATAATGGATAACGTGTAATTTTTTATATTGATCGGGGTTTTCTGGATATAAGGTTTTTATTTTAATCTTGGTACTTTTTGATTTATTTATTTATTTTTTATTATTTTTGTCTTAAACTTTTTTTTCTGCGTACGAGATATTAATTTTTTTAGTAATAAATTTCTTTTCGTGTTTCCGTAGTTACTAAGTAATTGTTGGTCCGGTTATGGTAGTACGTTATTATGTAATTATGGCTTGGAAGAATCTTTTAGTTTTTGTAACTTTTTTCGTATTTTTGGATGTAGGTTAGGGTTTTCTTTTTTTTTAATTACGCCATAGGTGATTGTTTTGTTGTTTTTGTTTCTTGGTCGTCTTTTGGATACTGGGGTTTAACCATTTTGCTGTTCTTTAGGGGCCTTATATTAATTTTTCATATAACTTATTTTGTCGTAATTATAGTACTTAATTTAATTTTAATTTTTTTTATACGGGTTTTAATTTTATGGGTCCTGGTGCTATTCAGTAGGTAGTAGAAAGTATGTTACGTTTTTATATAGGTTAGTTTTTACGAATCTGGGTTAAGGAATAAATTATTCTTTTCGTTTTTATCGTTATTTATATTATCGGGTATTAATTTTTATTACCTTTATAATATATTTGTTTAAGGTAATAAGCCGCGTTACTTTAATAATTCTGTTTTTAACGTTATTTTTTAAGCTTTTATAAAAGATATTAATTAAGTTATTATTTTTTTCGTTTATTTATCCTATTTTGGCTATAAGGTTTTTAAACATTACTGCATATTTAGACGTTAATTTTTTGGTTTTAAGTTAAAAAGAATTTATACTATAATTTTTTTAAAGTTTCCGAAATTGGTCTTTAGTTTTTTTTCGAAATTAATATAATATTCGAAACATGTTTTAATAGTTTATTACGAGTTTAATTTTTTATTTTCCAGGTCGTTTCGTAAGGTAGGTTTAAGTTAATCCAGGATATTTCTTTTAAAAAATACCGCGACCGTAAGAAATTTATCGGCCTTATTAATAAGTCTTTCGAAACGGAAATAAATACGTACCTGGGTAAGAAAACTTTATACGTTATTTTTTCCGTCGTAAGATTCGGGTTTTTTGGACTTGATTTTCGTTTTATTAGCCCGAATGGTACCGATTTAAGCTTTAAAGTATTAAATAACTTTTTTAACTTTTTTATTTATATTTTTATATTATTACGTAATAAATTTAAAATATTATCCGATATATTAACGTTATAATATATTACTTAAAACTTACCGGTATTATTATATAAAAATTTATAATATATAACGGTTAATTAATTTAATTAATTATTAAACTTAAATCGTACGATTTATATTAATAATAATATTATAAAAATTTAAATAATAAATTAAAAATATAATTACGTTTAATAATAATAAATATTAAAGGTAATTTTGGTAACGAAATTATATTATAAGTTGGTATTATTTAAATTATTAAAAAATAACGAACGTATATATATTATTTTTGGCTTCAGGTATTTAAGCGGTTTAAACCCTTAAATTCGTTAAAACTTTTAAGTTTATCGCAGGCTTAAGGGGCTTAAAGCGTTAAGGCCTTTGCGACCTTTGAGCCAGTTACGTGACCCGGGACCTACGTCGGAGACAAGTCCTAAACTCTCCGACCGTTTGTTTTTGGGCCAAGCGCTTAGGTCATAACAGCTATGGTTGTTAAGTTGCAGCCATAAAGGCGTTCCAGTTAATTAAGTTTAGAACCTTTTTAGGGTTACGAGGTAATAACCATAACCTATACGGCCGAAAAAATCGATATAAACTTTTTCCATATAAATATATTTAGGAAGCCCGGTATACGATAATGCAACCGATGGTTGTGCAGTCGTAGCTATAAGGCCGTTACGGTTGCTTATTTCCCAGATCTAAACCTAACTATATTGGCCGTAATTTAGATTTAAACAAATCGGAAAAATATCCTATACGTACGTTAGCTTATATTCGACGCGTATATGAAGTATTAAATTTATCGGATATTAATTATTTGTAATATAAATTTTTATATAAAAAAGCTTTTATTCGAGTAAATGGAAGAAATTAAGAGGAAATTCGACGATTTAGGTGGCGATGTACAGAACGAGACCCCAATCCGTATAACTTGAATCCAGGCCTCTTTAAAATGGAGAACGAGCTAGCAGAGGCCTGAGCTAGCTGAGGCAACTTATAGGCGGGCTGGATGAAAAAACCTAATTAGGGAGGTCGAGATATGGTAACAAACAAGCTAATTACGTACACGATGGCTTAATTGATTCCAGAGCCCCGCCAAGTTCCAACGCCCTTAACCACTTCAAATAATTTAAAATATTTAAAATTAAGTTTTGTATTAAACTTAGTTTGGATATTTTTAATTAAATCAACTATGTTTTCCTTTTAAAAGATTAATCTTTTTAATAATTTTTAATTATAAAACTTTTATACTTAAATATATACGAGTTTAAAATCCTCTTTATCTTTATATGTAAATATTTAAATTATTTTAAAATTAACTTTACTTTAACTTTAATTAACTTATTTTATAAATCTTAATAAACGTTTAATATAAAAATAAGATTTGCGTTAATTAATCTTATTTTTATATTTTTATAACAAATAATATTATACATTAAGCAAATTATTAAAAGCTTTAATACTTAATTATATTACTCTTAAAAAATATGTTATTATTAGAATTTTTCAAATATATAATTTTTTAATTTAACCGTCCGTTCACTATATAAAAACGTTCAAAAACCTATAAATAAATCTTAATTAGGTTTTAAAATTTTAATAAAATGTAAAAGTAAATATATTATCTTTATGTTACAGTACAGGAACAGGGGTTCCTGTCGTTGAAAAGGCCTGCCCTCGGAGGTCTCTGAGGAAGGCTCCGACCGGGTAAACTTCGGGCCAGGAGAAGCTTGGCTTTTCCGCGTTAAGGTTTAAGTGATTTGATGGATTTAGGTAATTTAGGTAATCTGGAACTAGATTATGTAAATTATATAAATTAAATAAATCCATAATATATTTATTAAATCCAGATAGATATATAATAAATAATTATTTTTATAAATAATATTTATTTAATTTCGTTCCTTAATTATTAATTTAAGCTTTTAACTAAAAATAATTATATTATTTTTTAGTTAAAGGAAAAATCCGTAAATCTTTTTAACGAATATTTTATTTATTATATTATTATTACTTATAAATTAAAATTTTTTATTTCGGATATTATTTATACTTTTAAGTAAATGTATAATAAGTTTGTTATATTTTGATAATTTTTTAATTAATAATTAACGAATAATTTAAGGCTTAATTAAATATAAGTTTTTTTAAATTTAATAAAAATAATATTATAAAATAACGTTTAATAAATAAATAATATATTTAATTTTTATTGTTAACCAGTAAAGGATTAATAACTAAATTAAACGATTTACCTTTTATTAAAGAAGTTTTTTAATTAATCGATAATATGGTACCTGTAATTATTAAAATTAAAGGTTAAAAAAAGGTTTTTTTTTAATAGTAATAATTTACTTTTATTCTTAAGGAATTTATTAAAGTTTAATTTAAGGAATCCGATTAAAAAGAAAAAAAAAGATTAAAAAAAAGGTTAACGCGGAAGTTAAAAAAGGTAAGGAAAAGGAGCTTACGACCGATAAACAACTGGATTTCGTAACTAAAAAAGTTATAAACCTTAAAAAAAAAATGCTAGATTTATGCGATAATAAAAAAAGAAGGTTTTAATATTCCATCTTAAAATTTTAATATTCTTTTTTAAAACGCCTGCTTTTTATCTGCGAACTTTAACCTTTTTTTTATTTAATTAAAAACGAAAAAAAAAAGTTTTTTCCTATTTATTATAAAATATTTAATATTAAAGATTATAAGTTAATTACCCTTAAACCTTATAATAGATTTACGGATATAAAAGGATTTCTAGTTAAAGCCCGATTTTATCTTAAGTAATATAAAAGTTTCCTAACGGAAAAGTACCCAAAGGTAATAATTATTTTTTAATTATTTGCTGGAAAAATGCTTAATTGGTTCGAGCTTATTTTTAATAATTATTTAACTAATTATCCCGACGATTATTTGGATGTTATTAATGATATTTTTAACGATTACAGGAATTTTAAAAAACGAATACGGATTTTGTATGGAAATGTAAATAAATAATAATATACGGTTAAATAAATGTATAAATTTAAATAAATTATTTCGATAATTAAGTATACGACCGAATTTAACCGATTAACGGTTATTTCCAAATTTCCCCAAAATATATTATTCTTTTTTTATTATAACGGCCTAAAAAAGCAGGTTAAAGACGAAATATTTAAGGTATTTAAGATAAATCCTTTTAAAAATTATATAAATAAAGTTATTATTACCGACCGACGTATTTTTAATCGGTACTTTAAAAAAAAGAAACCAGTAAACGAAATAACGATAAATATTTTAGTAATAAAAAAAATAAAGGATAAATTATAAAAAGAAGCCAGTATTATTTTAACGGAATCCAAAAAAATAAGTCCAAAATTAAATATTTAAACTGTAGTAAAAAGGGTTATTTTAAAAGCAAATATTATTTTTTAACAAAAAAGGAAAATCCTTAAGGAAATTTTTAAAAGGATAAAATTTTCCAGCTTAAAAAGAAATCTGCGTAACCGAACGAGATATAAATAACGAGAAAAAGGATAAAAAGGAAATAAATATTATTACTGCCAATTAAGAATTTATTATTATTACGATTAATAAGGTTAAAAATAACGATCCAAATTATGAAAATTATGTTATTTGCAAAAATGCTACGGTTAAAATTTGCAAATATTATCCAGAACGAATAAGTTCCAAAATAACTATTACGTTAAGATATACTTACCATTTCGATATACAGAAATATAAAATATACGACCAAAACGGTTAGTTACGAAAAGGTTTCGGTAATTATAAATAATTATCCCCGGAACTTTACGAACTTCCGGAATATACGATATACCTTAAGCCTTAATTACTAATAAATAACCATAGATTTTTACATTTTATTATTTGTTATAATTATAACTATTTTATCTATTAACGAACCAAAAAGGATAATAATTTTTGGCTAAAATATAACGAAAAAACGTTTACGGAATTAAATAATACATATAAATATATAAAAATATCTTAATAACTAAATTACCTTAAATTTTATTACTTATATCCCGAATTAAAACAAAATTAAAAGGCTTTAACGTAAAGATATTTATATTATACGTTAATACCTTATAACAAATACGATTTTCTAACTATAAAAATACCCCTTTTAAAAGTTTACTTTTTTAATTTAATAATTCGTAAAATTTAAAATTTAAAAAAAAGCCAGAAAAAGATAATTATTTTTAAATATTAATTCGGTAACAAAAAATGGTTTAAATATATGGATAATTATTATATCAAGCATACAATCCGGAAAATATGCAAATAAAAACGTTTTTTAACTTTTAAGACGTATTAATTAAAGAATTACGAAAGTTTTCGAAAATAAGGTACCAAGGAACCTTTATATATAAAACCTTATATAAGGCAAAAAAAAAATTCGGAATTAAATCGAAATTCCCGTTTATTACGGAAATAAAATATTTAATGTTATAATCGATTCCGGAGCAAAAGGAAATTTTATTCTTTTTAAAATAACCGAAAAATGCCGGATTTTTTGGAAATATAAATAAAAATTTTATAAGTTACGAACGGTAAACAGAAATTTATTTACTAATAATAACGGTCGAATTTTCCGAAAATTTAAAAAATTTATAATCCAAATATAAAAATATTTAAAACGGATTATTTTTAATATTACCGATATTTTAAGATACGATATTATTTTAAAAATACCGTAATTTCGTTTTAATAATTTACGGATTAATTAAAAAAAATAAACGTTTTTATAAAAAGATTTTAAGGAAAAATTTTATAAAATTTATTACGTAATTAAAAAAAAATTAAAAGTTTTAACCTAATAATAATAATACCTTTTAAATATCGACGGTTTAAAAAGTTATTTAAAAAACGAATTTACGAAAAATTATTTAACCATAATTAATAAAATTATAAAATTTTTATTAAAAAAGGATATTATCTAAAACTTTATTAAATTTATTATATAAATTCGGAAAAAGTTAAAATTTTTAAAAAAAAAAATTTAACGAAATTTAAAAAAAAAATTATATTTAAAAATCCGAATTATTTACAAAATATTTAATTATAATAATATCAAAAATAATAAATAATAAAATTAAAATGGATAAAAATAAAAATTTAATATACCGACGAATATATAATTATCGATAATTAAACGATATTATTATTAAAAATGGATATTTTTTAACGTTAATAAATACCATAAAGGAAAATATTAATAAAATTAAATAATTTATAATTTTAAACTTATTAAATAATTATTATTTAATTCGAATAATTAAAAGCAAAAAATAAAAAACTAGTTTTTAAATTATTTATAAATATTACAAATATAAGGTTATATTATAAAACTTAATTAATACCCCAGCCAGTTTTCAGTATATATTTATTATTATTTTACGGAAATTTTTAAAAAAATTTATTTTCGTTTATTTAAACGATATTTTTATTTATTTAAGAATTTTTAAAAAATACAAAGAATATATCGTTTAAATATTAAAAGTATTTAAAAAAATTAACCTATTAGTAAACGTTAAAAAAAAATTTAATATATCCAAAAATTAAATTTTTTAAGTTTTACCATTATTTCCGGATAAATTTAAATCCAAAATTTTAAGTTAAAAGCCGTTAAAAATTAACTAATTCTAGATAAAGTTATTATTATTAACATTCGTTAATTTTTAAGATTTACCGGTTGCGTACGACCTTTAATCCAGAATTATAACAAACTTATTAATTTCCTAATTAAATTTATCACCAAAGAATACGTTTAAAAAATCTTCCAAAAAATTAAGGATAAAATTATTAATACATTAATAATTAAATTACCAAATTATAATAAAAAAAACGACTTAAAATAAACGTTTTAAGTTACATCTTAAAATAATTTTAGAATAATTAAAAGATAATAAAAAATAATACTTAGTAACGTATTTTTCCAAAACCTTTAAAAACGCGGAATTTAAGTATTTTATTTACGATAAAAAATTATTAACGATTATTTTAACCCTTAAAAAATGGAAACTATTTTTTAACGGAACCAAAAAAATTATTCGATACTTATTTAAACCATAAAAATCTGATTAAATTTATAATTACTTAAAAATTAAATAAACGCCATAAAAACTAAATAGTTTTTTTATTCAAATTTAACTTTAAAATTTATTATATTAAAAATAAAATAAAAATCTAAAGGGATATTTTAAGCCGAAAAAAAATTTACGATTTAAAATTTTTTAAATAACGTATATAAATATTATATCAAAAGGACGATAAAATAATATAACTATATGTAATCTTAAAATAACTTACTTTAAAAAAATTAATCTAAATTAAAAAATTTTACAACCCAAAAAAACGGAAAAAAATTAAATAATTAAAAGGAAATAATAAAAACTAATTATTATTTCGTAGTAAAATTTATATCCCCTGTTAATAATAAAAGGAATTTAATAAAAAGTTTTACGAAAACCCTTTATATAGATACTAAAAAATATTTAAAATTATCAAACGATTTTAAAAGAAATATAATTACCTAAAATTTTATTAAATAATTAAACAAATAATTAAAGATCATAACGTTTGTAACAAAATTAAGGTAATTTACCATAAGTTATATAACTTATTGCAGCTTATAAATATATTTAATAAAATATAAAATATTATAATTTAGGATTTTATTATTAATTTCCTTATATCGAAAGATTCCGTTATTAAAATTAAATACGATACCGTATAAGTAATTATTAATAGATTTATTAAATATAAATACTTTTTACCTTTTAAAGGAACCGTAATAATAAAATAATTAATTTACGTTTTCGTTCGATATTATTTCGATAAATGCAAAATGCCAGAAAAAATTATTTTTGATCGAAATAAACTTTTTATATCCAAATTCGGTACTAATTTTGTTAAATAAATTAACGTTAAACTTAAGTTTTTAACAACTTATTACCCCCAAATAAATAATTAAACAAAACGATTAAATTAAACTTTAAAATAATATTTTCAAAGTTATATTAATTATTAACAAAATAATTAAATTAAATTTTTATTATTTGCGTAAATAACTTATAATACGTCCGTTAACGAAAATATAGATATATTACTTTATATAACTGTATATAAATACGATACAGTAATTTAACGACCAAAATAATTATAACGTAAAGTATTAATTATTACCGTAATAATTTTACGAATAAAAATAATAATAACAAAAATTAAAATAATATAAGGTAAACTTTAAATAAGGTTATAATTTTTATAATAAAAAATAACTTAATATTATAATAATAAAAAATTAAGGAATTAATTTCAACGAAAAGAAATAAAGTTTATTTAATATGCCAAAAATAAAACGTAACGTTAAACTTTTTCCAGACTAAAATAAAAAGGTTTAACGATAAGCTTAATTTTAAAAAAATTTAATCCGTTTAAAATTAAAAAAGTTATTTTAAAAACTAATTATAAATTATTATTACTTAAAACCATAAAAATCTACTTTATGTTCCATATTTTCTTATTAAAACCAGCTCCATAAAACGTTCCGTTCGAAAAAAACTTCGAAATTGAAAAAAACGATAACGAATATAAAATCGAAAAAGTACTGGATTTTAAAATGGTCAAAAATAAAGTCTAATATTTAATTAAGTGGATAAATTGCTTACTTAAAAATAATATATAGGAACTATTTAAATATTTAACGAATACGATAAATTTGGTTAAGGATTTTTACGGGCAAAATCCTAACCGACCGTTTTTAATCTAGTTAAAGTCGTAAGTAATAACGGTCCCATACCTAAATCCAAATTTAAGGCGTTCCAGCCGAAAAAAATAAACGCTTTTATCGCGGCGTTTACTTTAAAAGTAAGCCGCGTTTATTCCGTTTTTATATAACGTTATTTTTTTTCCAGTTTTTCCCGTTTTTTTAATTAATTTAATTTTAAACCTTTTTTTAATATTTTTAAGGTTTTTTTTTTAAAAAGGTTTTATTAAAAACGTAACCGTTTTAAGTTTCCAATAATCTTTTTCGATTTTTTATTTTATTAACGCCGTAATTTAGCTAATTTTTTTTAATGCTTTTTGTTCTTTTTTCGCAATTTTCTGAAACGTAAAAAAATTATTTTTAATTTTCCGTTACTTCCGAAACAGGTAATTTTAAATTTCGTTTATTTTTTTTAAGGAATTTATAATTAAAACGTTATAAGATGGACGTTAACAATAAATGCAATAATTATAACTTTAACTTCCTAAAATAAAAAAATAATTAATTTTTTTAAACCGAATATAATTAAAATAAAAAAACGTTTTAATACCAAATATTTTTATCGAATTAATACGAATATCGCAAAAATTACGTTAATTCGGACGTAATTTTTTTTTCTTTTTTTTAAAATACGACTTATTATAATAAAGTTAATTAAAAAAAAACTTAAAAGAAATTTTTCTAACAAAGAATAAAAAAAGTTACTTACGGTTTTATTTTTAGAATAAAGATCCCTAAAGAAGGAAAATAATATTATAATATAAAAATAAGGGTTCCTGTCGTTAAAAAAGCTTACTTTCGGAAATTTTTAAGAAAGGTTCCGACCGGATAAACTTCGGGCCAGGAAAAGCTTAGTTTTTCCGTACCAAAGTTTAAGTAATCTAATAAATTTAAATAATTTAAATAATCTGGAACTAAATTACGTAAATTATATAAATTAAGTAAATTTACGATATACTTATTAACTCCAAATAAATATATAATAAATAATTTCTTTTATAAATAATACTTATTTAATTTCGTTTTTTAGTTATTAATTTAAACATTTAATTAAAAATAATTATACCGTTTTTTAATTAAGAGAAAAATAGGTAAATTTTTTTAACGAATACCTTATTTATTATGTTATTATTACCTACAAATTAAGAACCCCCATTTCGGATACTGCTTATACCTCCAGGTGGACGTATAATAGGTTCGTTACACTTTATCAGATACGATTTTTATTAAAGATCTATATATATTAATAAGCTATTTAAATAAGAATTCGGTTAATTATTCCGCGTTTATATATTAGTTAAATAAGAATAAATAAAAACGTTTTATAAATCGGTTAATAATTATAAAACTGTTATCGTAATATACGCTTATTATTAAATTTTCTAATATTAATAATTTAATAATAAAATCGGAAATAATTAAACTTTTTAGTAATTTTATAATAATTATAATTTTCCGTATAATTTATAACGCCGTACTTTAATTTTATTATATTAATCGCACTCTTATATTTACACTTTTTATAATTCACTTTATTTATAAAAAAACTAATATATTAAATATAACCGTTTTAAAATTTTATAAATTTTAAAATATTTATATAACTAATATTTATATATTTCGCTTATTGACATATTTTTTAAATACTTTTTAATATTTAAGTTTTATTTATCTTTGTTTATAAAAGGTAAAGTGTTATTGATAAGGTATCGAGCTATATACATGCTGACGCCCGGTTTACGGCAGTAAGAACATACATCTACGCATGCCTATAACGCGACGCGGTCAAATACATATATACACGTCCAGTAATACGACGCGACCGGAGGACACATTCTAAAAACCGTACCTAAGGCGGGCCGGATGAAAAACCAGTAGCGGTCTTAGATACGATAACAAATTTCATTAGGTATACGTTATCTTTATCTATGTAATTAATTATTATATTATTAAGACTTTTAGTATAAATCCCGTATCGCTTTTAATTATTATAGTTTATCTTAACCTTATATATCATTCTTTTATTAAGTCGAATACTTAATTTAAAATTATAAAAGACTTATCTTTTTAAATTTAAGCGTTTATTAAAAGCGTTTACTTTGCCTTTTTTAACCTTCCTTTATAAATAATTACGAAATTAAACTTCGAAAGATACTTTACGTGACGGAATTATCGTCCTCTTCTATAACGGCTGACGGGCCTAATTAATTATAAACCTAAGTCGTACGGTTTATGTTAGCAGA
This sequence comes from Monosporascus sp. MG133, assembly GCA_004155925.1. Classification (NCBI taxonomy): domain Eukaryota; kingdom Fungi; phylum Ascomycota; class Sordariomycetes; order Xylariales; genus Monosporascus; species Monosporascus sp. MG133. The sequence continues at coordinate 80,198 of QJNX01000092.1, read as the reverse complement.
AATATTATAAGAATTTCAGTAATCGGTTATATATTTAATTACGTTTAATAATAAAGAGTACTAAAGGTAATTTAATTAATTGAGTTATATTCAAAGTTAATAATATTTAACTTCTAAAAAGATAAAAAGCAATAAGCGTATTTATTTTAACGACTATTCGTTTAAATCTGTTAAGCTTTCCGGGTCCGTATCGTATAAGTAAATTAAAATCATTATAGATCTAAAGGATCCTTTCGAATCCATACCTTTTAAGCGTATAGATCCCTTTAGCTCTGTTAAATTTATCCGGATCTATGTTACGTAATCTACGCCTATATTAGGAGTGTTTCTTATATCTTCCGACCGATTATTAAAAGGCCAAGCCTCTTAGTTATAATATGTTAATCTTTAGATAATAATAAACCCGGAAAAGCTTTTTATAATCTATATATACTTTAACTTAATATAGGTTTCCTTAAAGTAATATCGGAATTATTTAAAAGCTTTTCATTATAATTAAAAAATTATATATAATATAACGTAATTTTAGTTAATTTCTTTTGTTTTGTAAAATTAAAGGTAATAAAATATCACTTATCGGTAGTTAATAATTACTTTTAATATATAATCTAAAATATCGGTTATAATTTTACGGCATAATTTAAATTATATAGAATTACTATTAACTTCGTAATAATTACGTCTTTAATTCTTTACAAGCCGTTTTTCTTTTAAGTTATTTATTAAAATTAAATTTCTTTTTAATTAAATTCAATTCAAATATCGCGATTGATTTAAAATTATGAACAAACTTTCACTAATAATTAATAAATCTAAAAAGGCTTAGGTTTCGGTAATTATAATAAATATTAATATTCTTAAATGCTATTATTTTATTAAAATCTATTTTAAAATATCCGGGAATATTAATATATTTTAAATACGTTACTTCTTATTTATAACAATTGGGTTTTGCCATTAATTAAAAAAGATTAACGTTGTATAAAACTTAAAACCTTTTATGAACATAATTCTTTTAATTTTTTTTAATTTTAAGTGAAATAAAATCTTATTATAATAACAAATAATAAAAATATCACGATATTTGTGTACTACGTAATTAACTTTCTTTTTTAAAAAAAAGTTGCGGGTATATTAATGAACTTAAAAAATATTACTAAGTATTTATATAACCCGTACTTAATTTTAAAAAATATTTTCTATTTATTCCCGGCTTTAATACACAGTGAACCATATTTGTTTCGTAAATATAACGTAATAAATCATTAATTTCCGTTAAAACAATCTTTTATTTCAGTAATTAAAGGTATAAAAATACGGGTTTTAACCGTATTATTATTTAATTACTAGTAATCGACGATCAAAAAGAACTTTTTTTAATAGCAAAAATAAAAAATAATTCTTTAATAATTTAAAACGTGAAATATTCTTTTTATAATTTATTTTTAAAATATTTTCGTAATATGTATAATTCTTATTCATTTAGGTTATGTATAAGGTAAAAATTAATTATTTATTAAATTTATTTCTTATAGTTTAATAATTTTACTTTAACTTAATTTTTAAATTATCGTTTTTACTTATAGTATTAAAATAATACTTTAAGTATTCTTTGAACTTTTAAAGCTAATATTATAAGGCGTTATATATTTTATATAGTGACATTTTAATTATATAGATAACGCGTTATATATATTTATTTATTTCCTTTTTCTTATATATCGTATCGTTATACTTATATTTATTATTATCGTTATTACTCCAGTAATAAGATCTGGTTTTCAAAATTCCTTTTATTAACAAAATGTAAGACAAATTTACGTTATTAATTTTTTAAATAATAAAAACCTTTTATCGATATAACCTTTTTTATAACGGTTTATATTATAACTTCTTATTAAAATAATATCGAAATTAATAATTTACATTTACTTATACATATAAGATCTAAAATAATTAATTTCGTAGTTAACTTATCTTTTATTATAAGTAAAATTTATACCTTTTAAGTTTTTAATTTCCCGGGGTTCCGTTTTAATTTTATAGTAACCGTAATTTATTAATTACTTTCCCTCGAGGAGACGTAACCGTATAGATAATTGGATAAAATGATAGATTGCTACCTTAATTCCCGTACTTTATTAAAACCCATCCCTTTTACAAATTACTTAGCCGCAAACTAGCTCCTATTTATGTCGATTTTTGTCGGAATTCTGGAGATTTTTCGTAATCCGGAATAGCCGGATAAATTATTATTCGTAATCCTTTTTATTTTATTTCGAAATTTAAATTTCGAAATTTTCGAACCGGTTTTTATTTTTCCCGTTTAACTTTGCTAATAATATTTTTATAATTTTTATATTATTCGGTATAAGTTGCGGTAAAAATTTATTATTATAATTTTAGCGGATTAAATCGTATCTAAAAATTAAAAGCCGGAATCGATTTTTTTTGAAATAAACTTTTTAGTTCGATAGTAGTATTGACGGATTTAATGCGTCCGGTAGCCTTATGGGGATTTTGTACCGTAAAAAAGATGGTTTTTTTTGGAAATTTTACGGTTACGGATTACCGGTATTATATATTTGGAATTACGCGGCATGTGTAGTTATCTTAATAAAGCTATAAAAATAATTAAGGTTAAAGTTCCTAGCCCCTTTCCTAGTTAATATTTAACATTCCTAGCCGTAAGATTGGCAAAGGTTCGCATAACTTTTTATACACACTTAAGGTTTATTTTTAAGGTTTATTCTTAAGGTTTATCCTTAAGGTTTACTGCGACCATGCGGAACCAGCTAGTTGGCATAAGGTTTATTAAAGTCGAAGCTTATCGGCAACCACGTATCAGTCTGCTACAGAATGAGCTTTTGCTTTAGAGTAAGGTTTTATGGGACTAAGTTATATAATTTATCTTAACCACAAAAACCATTAATCAGTTATCGTATTCGAAGATACTGGGTATAATATCTATCCTATGGATTATATGTGTAATGATTTTCTGTGTATTTAGCTCAGCCTGGAAAATAAGGCTTGAACCTAGATCAATCTTGCATTAATTACCTCCGGTTTAATATAAGTCGGGCCGGTCTTAAAGTTTATTATAATAGAATATTAATTTTCTTTTAATTCGTATTTTTTATTAGCATAAATAAAGTCTTTGTATTTATTATTATTATATATAAAACTTTTTAAAAAGATATATATTAACTTCGTTTATCTTTTTTAACTTATACCTTTTTTATAAATATCGTTTATTTTTTTAAGTTTTATTTTAACCTTTTAATACGGTTTTAATTCTTGGATTAATTCTTCATCTTTACTTTAATTATCCTTTTTATCACTAACTTTTAAATTTAAAAAGTTCTATATAAAAATCACTTTACTAGGTATATTCGTATTTCTTTAATTAATTTGTTTGTTAATATTAGATATTATATTACGTTATATCTTTTTTCACTTGCAAATCGATTCTTATAAACCGAATCTTGCGTTAAGTTTTTAATAAAAGATACTTTAAATTATAAGTTATTAAAAACTTTTTATAAACCTTTTATTATTATTTCATACAATTATTCATACTATATTTAGTAGTTATATAATTTAAAGTAATGTATAAAATCTTATTTTTAATAATTTTTCTTTTTACTTAGTTTTCTTTATTATAAGGATATCGATAATATTTTATATAGTTATATTACGTAAATATCCGTACCGTTTCTAATAAATATAGCTTTTTTTAATTTAGTTTATAAAATTAAACCCATAATGGTATATACGTATAACTCGTTTTTTAAGATATTTTAATTATTTTTAATATTAATAGTAATAAAACTTTTTATGGTAAATAATATATAACTTATTATATCGGTCCGGCTTTCCTAAATATAAAGTTTCGTTTTTCTTATAATTGTTTTAATTACTTATTTAGTTTTTATTATTTTTATTATTATAATTTTTTTATTATACGTAAAATCAGAATTAATTTAATATTAACTTTCTTTATCTTTTATATTATTAATGCTATTAAATAAATATTAACCTAATTGTAACTGTACCCTAGCGTTTTATAACCGCCTAAAAATACTTTAGTTTTCTATAAACCTTTTTAAACTTTTAATAATAAGAGAATCTTTTCTTTTAATTATATTAAAAATAATGGCTTTATTATTACCATTAAAATCTTTTAATCGTTTTTAAGATACCGGAATCTAATCATTACGTTACTTTTTAAAATTCTTATATTAACTTTTCAGGAACTTTATTTTATTAAAATTCTAAAACCTAATTAGCTTTCGTTTTTTTACGCAACTTTTAACTTTATAAGTTTTAATTATATTTTGTAAAACGTATTATTCTTTCGCGAAGAATTAACCCTTATATAATATTCAACTTTATTATTATAATGTTTAATACCTTACGTTTTTTAGGTATATTATTGGTCGTTAATTTGAATCACCCTTATAATATAATCAATTAAAAATTTTAATTAATTCTTTTTTTCAAAATTTCATTTAAAGTTCCCGTTCTAAGCTTTTAAAAAATTGAATTATAAATACTTTCTATCCTTGATTTAATTTTAAGGTTAATAAATAAATAAAATGCGGTAAATAAATCCGGACCTTTTTAGCATAAATTTTTAACTCATATTTTAACTGTTATTTTTAATTTATAATCTCGAAAGCTTTCATAACATATTTTTAAACGTTTAATAGTTGTTATATATTATTCGTAATTCGGCTAATCGTTATTTAAACGAAAGTATAATATACTTTTTAAATTTTAATTCGAAACATAGAATTATACGCCGTTTAAAAGAACAAATTACGAATTTAACCCTTAATATTGGTATTATACATTAAACAGGAAAATAATTTAAATAAGTTTAATAATAAATTAAAATCAATTATAACTTAATAAAAGAACTCGTTAAATAATTTTAGCTTAAGTAGCTTTAACACCTTTCTGGGTTTATTAATAAACATTATTCTAACGGGTTAATTTCTCTTTAAATATTCCCCGGTTAAAAAGTTTTTAACTTTCTTTTTAAATCATTTGTAAATTATTTTAAGCAAGATAATAAGATTAATATTTTTTCTCGAATTAAATAATATATACGTTTATTACATTTAATCGTTACAATATTTTCTTTTTCACGAGGTATAAATGCCATAAAACATTTTTTTATTAAAAATTAAAATATCGTTAAAAATTATATAAACCGGGTTAATTAATTATTAACTAAGAAATATGATATTAAAATATTACTTAAAATCTAATACTATAATTAAAAACGGTTTATAACGTATAACGGCTAATTAAATTAATTAATTAATTAATTATTAAACTTAAATTAAGTAATTTATATTAATAATAATATTATAAAGATTTATAAGATTAGTAGTTCGTTAAATTTTATTTAATAATAATTAGTATTATAGATAATTTAAATAATTATATTATATTACAACCTAGCATTATTTAAATAATTGAAATAATAAACGTATATATATAACTTTTAGCTTTAAGTATCTAAGCAACTTAAACCTTTAAGCTTTATTGCAAACTTAAGGGGCTTAAAGCGCCAAACCCTTTAAAACTTTTAAACCAGTTCCGTAACTTAAAACCCACGTTAAAAAAATGTTTCATACTCTCCGACCGTCCACCAACAGGCCAAGCCTTCAGGTTATAACATATACATATAAGCGAAATCGGAAATAAATTAACGTATAACTTAAATAGCCTTTTATAATAACTTCATAGGTTAAAACTTTTTTTAATTAGAAATATTTTTTTTAAATCTTATTAACCTATTTTTTTCCGTTAGCATACCTTCGATACGGTATGTTATATATCGCTTATTAACCTGGTATCCTTTAAAGATTAAAAAAATTACGTTTTATTTTTTTTTAATCGCTTACATTATACGGAATTAAGTTAAAAGTTATATATCGTTCGAAAGTGCAGATCTTATTAAATAAAAATTAATTTTTTAATGCGTTATTTAAAGGCCTTTTATAAGGAAAGAAATCTGTAAGTAAATTAATGCGTAACGCGGGTATGGGGTGGCGCGTTGATAGGGTGGCGCGTTGATGGGGTGGCGCGTTAATGGGGGGGTCGCCTTAAAACGAGATACTTATTAAAGAGCACCTTAGATCCCTTGACTTAAACGGTAGAATACAAAACAAAAGCCCAAGCCCACGATGCCGAATTACATACAGCCTCTCAATCTTATAAGCACCTGATTAATGACATTATTATCATTGAAAGTGGTCGCAGACAAGTCCCTCCCGGTCTACACAAGAAGAGCTGAAGGGCCTTGACAGTTTATGAGGTCCTTCCAAACCGTGTGAGAGGTGGTTGTTATGATGTCCCTCATTTTCCATCTACGGTCCCAAATCGTAGAAAGGCACCAACAGTTTCGAAGGCCACGTACAGATGTCACCGCCGCGGCGATTAGGGCCCTGAAATAGTCTTCCTGGCTCCGCGAAGCCATATATCCAGTGACGACCAAAGACCATACTAGATTCTTGGCAATGCGCATATCTGGAAGCTGTTTCAACAGGACAGTGGTTGCAGAGACGCTGTCTTGAACTTCCCTCAGGTTGGGGTTAAGGCCAGACAACACCGTATGCATGTAGGTCAATGTGGAAGTCGCATATATGCTGATGATTAGGTCGACCAAGGCACTCCCTGATGACTCTCGTAGTCTGGTTTCTCTCATGCCTTCTATAGCCATGGTGCGGGTTCCAAGGTCTTTCAGGCTCAGCCGGTGATTTTCCTGCTCCTCTCTCTTGCATTTATCCAGCTCTTCCACCTCTAAGATCGTCAACAAGACCCAGTTCTTGCATCCTATCATTTGATCCATCTGGATCATACCATCCTGATCCATTAGATACCTGTCACACCTACTAGGGAGCAGCTGCACAGCTCTAAGGAGATATTGATACACCGTATGATACATAGAAAGCTAAAAAAACGGTGATCCCACATGGTGTGGGTGATCCACTGATATAGGGCTCTAGGGCTCCGGAAGGATCAACGTTGTTCCGAATAATACCTGAAGCTTTAGTTAGGGCGGCCCTTTTCTGCGACAATACCGGTATTCGGGGAAGGACGAAGATACCGGACCTATAGAAATACAAGAGAAGATTCCAAACATGGCCAGAATGTCTGAGAAATTGTAAGGCACCAACATATTCGAATGATAATGCGTCCTCGTTATGTGTGGCGCTGAACTGCGATGCGTCTAGCATGCTCCATACGGAAGATGCAAAGCGGCCTGATTTAGGGACTAGGGCCCAACCATGGACCAACTCTGGAATAAGGGCCTTCCCCGCAAGCAGGTGAACCTGCCAGTTACCCAAAATAAGGCTCGAAGACCGAAGAATTTAAAAAGTCCCGGGATTAGTGTAAAGGGCGTCCGAATGCCCAGCAAGGGGAGGAGCGGGGGGTTTCAAAGGGGTTGCCTTGATACTTATGGGCTGAGCGGTGCTCGCCAAAGCGTGAATGCTGCCCTTCAATTAGGCACCGCCGGCGGCCGTATCTAGCTGGTCCAGCAGCTGTTGGAACTCTTGGAGACCGAGGATGTAATATCGTATCCTCTCACTCTACCATATACTTTCAAAATCATCCAGACGTGACTCCTTTTGCAACAAACTGGGGCTCAAGGTTGCATAATACACACTGCGGGAGGAGGTTACGATGGCTAAAAGCCATTCTCTTTTTCCCTCGTAGCTCCTCTCGTGCAGTGGAAATTGGAGGGAATAGACCACGTCAAGATAGTACATCAATAGGCTGGTCTCCTTCTCTTGTGTTCGTTTGGGGAACGTGATGTGATTGGAGACATGATGGGGACTTGCAGATCGGATTGGCAATAGAGTGGCATTCGAGAATTTTGTTCTTACAAGACAATTCGAGAGTAATTACGAGTGATTGGGAGAAGGGGGGACGCCGCCAGTGTGTGAGCGAAACGAGATCCGGACCTGCCAGGTTGGGCGTTGGAAGTGGAAACCCGGCTCTACACCCAAGCGAGAAACAAGACCCCTATTCCTATCTGCCGGAAGGCCAGAAGGTGTTAGCCGCAGTAATTTTTCTGAAGGTGGGTGGCACTCTTTTTAATTCGCCACATTAACCCACTCGACGTCCGCAGAAAAAGCTTCAGTGGGCCTTCTAGGGGGCTACAGACGGCCTACTTTCCGTTTTAGGCCTAGAACCCTCTAAAGAATTGTTTAGTAAACCCCTTGTGGCCTTCCGGCAGATATTCCTCCATAGAAATGCTATATGCCCTGGGGAGGAAAGATCAGGCGTAGCCTCTCCAAATTTTCACCAGCCACGCTCACATACTCAGGGAGGCTCTCCGTACGCCGTAATCCATCAAGGTTACGGATCCTTCCACGTGACTCGGCTACAAGGTTGCGAATCGTTCCACGTGACTCGGCTAAACGAAGGAATCCTCTCTAAGCCCGATATAAAAAAAATAAAAAAAATATCTCCTTTCTTTTCTTTCTTCGCTCCCAACTACACAACAACAACAATTTCCTCGCCCATTACCCTAGTGCTGATTGATCTGATGCATTACCGGGCGTAACAAGTCATTAGCCTCGTCGTGCCGTCTCTATCACACGGCTGAAAGGCAGCCCGTGTTTGGCAACCGGTTTTTGAACCGTACAATGTGGTAAGTTCCGCTACAAACCTCAGCAGGTAAGATTCCGCCCTCCTCTAATTTGGCCTCATTTTTCTCCCGATCCTGTATGATGAAACAACATTTTGCCGATGTGACAGCCTACCGGCTATGATCACAACCTTTCTTGCTTTGGAAGAGCGACATCGTCTGACAGTGGACTGAGAGAAACATAATAAAATTGGCATTTGTCTTTTTTCGGGGGCGTGCCGAAGCTAACCTTTAAATCTTACCCTAGATTCCAAACCACGATCTACAAACATTTTGTTCGCATCGATTGATATGGGAGTTGCAGAGGAGACAGTGTAGTGTGTATTGAAATTTGTGAATTGGGCTAACCTTCAGCGCTTGTCTAATCGACACGGGGTACTCCGTAGCCGGCTCCGATACACGCGATATTTTCGAAACGGCTTGACTCTGGAACACAATATCCCTGGTGAGTATGCTATGAATTTTTGGTAAAATAAAAGCCTCACAATGTGAATCAGCTTGCTCTCCGAGTTTCCCTGGTAGGATTTGCCCAGTAGCATGTGATTAAAGCGAAGGTGAGGCACATAATAATTCTGATGAGGAGGTGTGTGCTTCCCTGCGTTCTCCATATGTCTCCACCAGCATTACACGTGACACCATTCGCCAGGCGGCCTCTTAGCCTACATCAACAGACGCATGCACACTGGGATCTTTTTATTAGTGTCTGGGTTTCGGAACTTTGTGTCTGCCCTGCAGATCCCGTTGCAGCTTGCTGTCTAAACGTCCAGAGGCGGCTAATATCGGATTCTGAATTCGGGGAAAAGTCCGCGGTCAGACTTGCTGGCGAAATCGGTCCCCGATAATAACTTAAGGATAACGCCTTGGCAGGAACAGACACGCGGCTTCAATCAAGCGGTCAGACTTCTTGGCGAAGGATCGAATCGTCTAATCGGTCACCGATTTACTTACACCATGGATGGCGGCATGGCAGAAAGCCTTCCGTGTTTCTGTCTCCACCATCAGGCCCGTCATACTCCGTCCTCCGTCCGCCGGCTCTGACAGAGTCACCAGCTCGGTCGATCCTCAAAGAGCACGCTCCGGCAGGCAGAAATAAGACCAATGACGCAGCAACGAAGGAAAACTTTCTCAAATGTTCGAGTCGGGAAGGGGTTATTATGGCTGAAACGCAATAGCCTATGGGTGTTCGCACTGTTCTCCCCACCCTACCCCCGCCCTCCGCCCCACCCCTTTCTTAAAACTGTCTGTCACAAGTAAATTAATACGATATAGCTTTAATTAACAAAGCCTCGCAAACTTCTCTCAACCTTGTATCCTTGAGCCTAACGTAACGTACCATCCATTTATTAATGATGTAGTCAGTTATACTGTAAACCATTCCGTCAACTTTGGTCTATTGATTAGGATATATAATTTAACTAACCATTTTAATGTTGCTGTAGCAGCAAGGACTGCCTTATTCATGACCGGTGGCTTACAGCAATCTGTTTGGGACTATTAAGTCGCGAGTTTTCATAGTGGGCTGCCCTGCTTGAAGCGTACCTGGTAGAGAAGACTCGTTTTTCAAGCCTTGTCTGCTAACATGTTTGGAATTTTTGAATACCAGCTTGTGGAACGACATCATCAGTCTACTCCTTAGTCTTAGATTACGACTTTTCACGGTGTTGTTGCAACTGTAATAAGCCTTTACGTATAATTCAAGAGGTTGTGAACAAGAACCACTAGGTAGATGGTTGTTAGAGGCACATAGTATTTCATGGTGATGACGATAAACAATTTGAATTTATTTTCTAGACTCTCTTACGACAAGGCCTTAACATACACCCCATAAAGTAAGAAATTACCTACTTGGATAATTGTCGTGGTTATATATAACGTTATCGCTAACCACCCAATAGGGGCGTCGCTTTCGCCACAATAATGAACACACCTCTTTTGGTTTAGTTCGTAGGAACCAAAAATGGAAGTCTCCATTTATCAATCCGAATTCATATCCCTCCAGAGTTGTACCTGAATTATAATCATTAACTACAAGACATCTACAGGATGATAAATGATAATAATGCTCTGATTCGTGCGTAATTATCTATCGTCTAAAGGCTAGCATGAAGTCTGCAACAGACTTAAGATATCTTGCTGTCTCATCTTCACTGAAATTGGCGTCGTTGTAGCAGACTGTTAACATGGAAGTTTGCTTCCAACTGTCCAATCGAAGTGCCCTGGAACCTTGTTAGAGGGCAGGTGAAAGAGAGAACCAGGGGGATCCAACCTCTCTCTATATTTACACATATGGGAGGAATTGGTTCAACAGAAAGATTAACTTGTCCGTCTTCATGAAGGTCTCGCCGGTTGTTGTAGACGTTACGTCATTGGGGATGTAGAGCTCATTGATTCCGTCACTTGGAATGAACTTATCCGAGTAATTCAAGTTAGCATTACGGGGTTTTTTTTTGTTTTCTCTCTTCTGGGGTTGAGGAGGAGAATGGGCTGTTTAATCTGAGGAGTCTACAAGAAGGACATACCGGCCGGAGGACTTGTCAAACGGCATAGGATTTCTGTAGTCAAACTCATGTTTGTCTTCTTCCCCAGAAGTGCAAAGGAGAGACATACTTGGCTAACATTGCCCCTTCGAAAGAATGAACCCTAAGGTCAGGAGCAAGTTGGGATTGATCATGGATCTACAAATCAATGATTTCTTAACGTCCTTAGTAGCTCTATCCACTACCGTAATAATGGTGTCCTTGTCATCTATTAGCTAGAAAGACCTGGAAAGGTTTGGATTCAGTACGCGTAAGAGTATAGACGTCGTATAACCTATATAGACGTCATAAAGTCTCTCTAGAGGCTTCTAGGCCCATATCAACAGCTATGACGTTATACTCGACGCCATCAGAATCCTTGCATCTCGACGAGTATAAATACATCCATATCTCCCAACTAGGTCCTCTATGTAGCTAGCTATCATTAGATACAGACAGCTGATCACTATATACTGCCTCCCTTACTGCTGCTTCTACTCTTCTTCTGCGACTCTTGCTGAGAGTCACCTTATTCTTACTCGAGTCTAACTTGCACCATTTTACATACTGAATCATACCGGGTAGCCTCATCTTTCCTTACAAAGCAACCTCATTTACTATCCATTAACCTCCTAGAGGTTATAAGCCCGGCTTGCAACGACTTATAGCCGTTGGAAGCTAATCGAACAACTTCGAAAGCTAGATATCGTCACCTTAACGCACGGATTTAACGTACACATCTAAAGCACAGATTTAGAGCTCTGACCACACCTTTTCATTAAAACCAAGCCTTTTTAGACCTAGCTTCCTGCTCCACTTTCCTAATTAGGTAATTACTTAAACCTTATTTAGACTTTGAAATCATCTGCATCACTTATACCTCATTCTTTATTCTTTCCCCTTATCGTACTTACTTTTTATTCTTTTAACGCGTTCCAATGCTATGTTGGTTAAAAAAAAAAATTTAACATCCCACTGCTTAACGGCTCCGTTAACTACCCAATTTGAGCTATTAAAGCCGAAGCCGCCCTAGTCCAATATGGGCCTAGAAAGCTCGAGATAGACTTTATGACATCTATATAGGATATATGACGTCTATACGCTTCCGCGTACTGAATCCAGACCTTTCCAGATCTTTATAGCTGATATCATCATTCAGGCTGACGGGGAGTGATTTCAGGTCTTCAACCTTGATAACCGTGCCAGTCACACATCCGACCACGTAGCTATCTTTTAAATCTTCTCGTAGATATCGACGGGCATTCACAGCTGTAGGTGCTACGAGGGACTCGGTTCCTGAGAGTTCAGACGTGGGTCTATAAGCGTCAAGCATGGCAACTACCGTGGCAGCCTGAGCTAGATGGGAGATGGTATATTGAGGGCCAAGCCGAGTTTTCACGGCACGTATAATGTCCTTGGACTCGGCCGGAGTGAAGGTAAAAGCATGGGCACGAGGTATCGCCTCATTAGTGACTTTTAATGGCATGGCCCGACAGCCCTTGAAAAACACCTTAAGTGTTAGGAGAGAATAAGAAGACAATATATACATATATATATTCTAATAATAAATGAAATAAAAGTAGGTAAAAATAACTCACAATGCTCTGCATCATCGCGCTCACGCATTGGTGACTGCGGGTTTCAAATTGATCCCCCAGAGTTTCGACTTTGATCTTCATTGCATCCAGCTGGGCACGGTGAAAATTTAACAGTTTTGTTCCCCATTGTACTTTTGGAGGCTCCTGTCCAGCAGGGGCTCCAATGAAATTATTCAACTGCCAGAGCAGATAGCCGAGGAATATTCGCGCCCCGATGCCGTCCTAGTAAAGATGATTCATGTGGAATAAAACATCGATCGAGGCCCCCCCCGGGACGTTGTGCATTTTCAGTGGGCGCGTCTGCGGTCGAAGAGATGTCAACAGGCTTTCCTGCCTTTCGGCCTTCCGCAGCAGTCTTCTGTCGCCCTTGTTCAAGCTCATACCAAACCTGCCGAATTGTATTTTAGGTGGGCAGTGCATGAACACTAGCCTTGGCCCATTCAAGTGCCGCTTTATTGTTCTCGGGTAATTCGTACTGAAAAACGGGCTGGGCTGATCATCCCAGTGTGCTGAACAACCACACTCCGGATGCTCAAAGCGTGTTATCAACAAGGCCAACTCGAACTTCTCCTTCAAGTATGCTAGGGACAGGGCTATGGAGGTTGGAGCATCAACTGTGCGGAGCGTCGTGGCAAGGTACAGGTCATACGGGCCCCGCCGATTTAACTGTTCAACCCCCACAATTATCTCGGAGCCGACACCCGTCGATGCGCCAGGCGTGGATTCGCCTTGATATCTTCCATCGGCGGTTCCCAGGGACCAAGGCGGGGAGTTGGAGTCCAGGCAGGCTACCCATATTGAGCGTTGAACTTTTAAGATGCTGATGTCACTAAAATGGAATAAGGAGTTGATAAGTTTTATTATCTTTTTTGGTAATTCGCTTCTTATGATTGCTCATCGTAGCTGTTTTTACGGCTATAACTAACATTAGTAGTTTCGGTTGCGAACTCGTAGCAGCTTTTGTAGGAGTTGTTACGTAGCTACTGTACTAAAGGACTTGATTAGTAAGTGCGTATATATTGTGCTATTTATCTAATATATCCTCTTAACCTCGGAACCCACCTTATGAATTACCCTAATAATAAATAGGCAAAATATACACTAATTAAAAGCAATTAATATATTTAAAAGTTGTTTAATAATATATTAACGTTTTTTTTACTATAATAAAGTTATTTAAATTATTTAAAGTTACGTTATTAATTTTTAACTGGTTGCTTTTAAATATAACTATTAATTATAAGCTAATTACCAGCAGTTATAAGTTTTTAACGTTTATTAACTTTATTTTTTGCTATTTTAATGTTTATTGAATTCGAAAAATCTTATTAGGTTACTGTTGACAATTGGTGCTTTCAGGTATTGCCGGCTGGTGGGCTTTATGGCCCAGGCTTTGTGGGCCAGGCAGCATTCTGCTACCTAGGACAACCTTTGTCTACTGATGATTTTTTGTTACCTAATCGTATATGTAAGAGAGATTGCCTACGGACCAGATTAGTCCTTTCTTAAAATACTATTAAAAAACATATAAAAAGTTACGCTAAATTTTTACATTTAATTATTATAACTGTTAATATGGTAGCATCTTTTAATTAATTAGTAATTATAAAACGTTATACGAAATAATTAATTATAAACTAATAGTTAAGTTACCGAAAAAAATAAAAGATTTAAAAAAAGTTATTTAATTAATAATTTAAGAAGAGATTTAGTAATTAATTATAGTAAACGAACGCAAAATCCTTAGAAAATATCTTAATAAGTAAATCAGTAATTTATCTAATAATGGCTTTATTTTAAAAATCTGGAAATATTTAAGCGATAACCGTTTTTTTAAACCCGGATTTTTTCATCAGAAAGTTTCCCAAAACGAAAAGTTTTATAACGAAAAGAAATAAAAGGAAAGATTAAAGCTATTTTTCATAAGAAATAACTTATTAGTTTAATAATAATAACTAAAGGCAAATAAGTTTAAAACCTTTATTTAAAAATAATATACCGAAATAGATTTAAATAAACTTTACACGTTACTAAGTATTAATATAAACGGTATTAAATAAAACGTTAAAGTGTGGGGAAATAGATATTAAAAGGTCGAAAATAAGGTTAAAAATATAAGACTTTAAAATTAATAGACCAGCAAAATAATGATACGATTAAACGATAATAACGAAAGTTTTTCACTTCGTTCGGGGTTAAAATATTACGAAATTTAAAAAGTTCGCGAAATGTAGGTATAAAGGTAATTAAAAGCGCGTAATTTATAATTCGGGCAAATAATTTAAGAGCAATTTCCGTTATAACATCCATTGTAATAAAAAAAGCGATATAGAAAAAATTAACCTACCGAATAGAAAATATGGTAAAAAGGTAAAATTACCGTTTAAAGAAAAAAAGATGATACGTAAAAACTTTAATAATTTAAATAATTCCTTTTCTTTAATTTCTTTATTTGGTTTATCCGATAACCTTCCGAAACGACGGAAGGGATATTACGGTTTTTTCAGTAATTTTTATAGCCGTAATAACTTAAACGATTTAAGCAAATTAAGTATCCGTTTAAAGAAACGGAAAAAAACTCTAAAAAGTTTAATAACGACTTAAAACTTTATGAAAAACGCCATCTCTTTTTCGTTTTATAATTATGTTAATTATAACGTTATATAAGGTTCTATTTTAAGTAAGTTTTCCCTTTTAGCTAACTTCCTTTTATTATAAGGATGTCGATGGTATTTTATATGGACATAGTACGTAAATGTCGATATTCTTTTTAATCTTTAATATCGTTGCCGGTTGGGTTGAAAAAGTCGAACTTTTTATGGTATATGCGCGTAGTTCGTTATTAAATATACTTCTGTTATTTTTAATATTCAAGGCAATAAGCCTTTATATAATAAATAACATATAATTTATTATATCTGTTGGATCTTCTTAAATATAAGGCCTCGTTCTAATCTTAATACTTTTTAACTTATTAACTTAATTTTTATTATTTTAGATATTCTTTTCTATTATATAGGAGATAGTAATGGTTTTAATATTAGCCTTTTCCATCCGTCATATTCCTAAAGCTATTAAGTAACCGTCGGTCCGGCTGTGACGATATCCTGTCCTTTGATGGCCGTTTAGGGAAGTACGTTAGATTTTTATAATCTTTTTCTTACTTTTAAGGATAGGTTAAGATTTTCCCTTTCCTTAACCGTACTAAAGGTTACGGTTTTCTTATTTTCGTTAAAGCCTTTTCATGATTTTTTAGGTATTAAAACCTGATCCTATCGTTATTTTTTAAAATTCTTATATTAATTCTTTATGTGACCTATTATATCGTAATTATAACATTTAATTTAATTGTAGTTTTTTTACTGTTTTTACCTTTATAAATTTTAGATATATACTATAAAACCTATTACTTTTCCGGCGAAAAATAGTAGTTATATACTATCTGGTTTTAGTATTATAATATTTAATACCTTTTATCCTTTATATATATTGCCGGTCGTCGATCTTAACCAACTTTACGATATAATCAGTTTAAAATTCCGGTCGATTTCTTTTAAAAAGTTTCTTTTAAACCTTCCGGTTAAGGCTTTTAAAAGAAATTGTTATAAGCGCTTTTTCCAACGTATTTCGGAATTAATTAAATAAACATAATGCCGTTATTAAATACAGACCATTTTAACGTAAATTCTTAACTTCTCTTTTATCTTTATCTTTTTGTTTATTATTTTAAAAATCTTTGGTAACGTATTTTCGAACTTTTCGAAATTATTATATCTTATTTATATTTCAGGTAACCGTTATTTTACCCGAACCGTTATATATATTTTTTAAAGCTGGTTTAAATTATAATATCACGTTTCCTTTCCAAATAAATTCCGTATTAAGTAAGAAATAATTATAATTTAAAAAAGCCTTTATCGAACGGTTTAAACTTCAGCGGCTTTAAATTCTTTTTTTAAATTTTCGAATAAACATTAATTAAACAATTTAACCTTTTTCTAGAAATTCCTTATTCACAAAACCCTCTCTCTTATATTTAAAACTTTTATAAGCCTTCTGGAATAAAGCGGTACAGTTAATATTTTCCTATTCCAATTAAACGGTACGTTCGTTAATTACGTTTAACCGTTAAAATAGGTTTTCTTTTGTAAGAGGCGGTTGTTATAAAGCCTTCTTTGTTAAAACCTATCGTATGGTTAAAGATTCCGGAAGTAAGGTTAGTAAATTATTAATTAATAAATATAATATTAAAAATAATACTTAAGTTTTAATAATATTATTCAATAAAAGTTTATAGTACATAACGGCTAATTAACCTAAGTAATTATTAAATCCTTATTATACGGTTTATATTAATAGCAATATTATGAAAATTTAAAGACTAAATCGAACAGGTAATGATGTTAAATGAGATTAAATTTTAAAATTAATTAAAGGAATTAAACTGTATTATAAATTAATATTATTTAAACTATAAGAAAAATAAAGACCGTATATATATATTTTGGCTTAAGGTTCTTAACTGGCTTAAATCCTTAAATCCGTTAAAACCTTTAAGCCTTAACGTATGCTTAGGGGGATTAAAACGCCAAGCTCTTTAAGACCATGAAGCCAGTTACGTAACCCGTAACCTACGTCGGAGATATGTTCCACATCCTCCGACCGTCCTGAAACCAGCCAACCCTTTAGGTCATAACATTATTAATATAAACCGTACGCTTTAAATTTAATAATTAAGGACGTAAGTAATATTTACATATTATAAACTTTTATTTCGTAATATTGTTAAATTTTAAATAATATTTCCGATATTATATTTATTAATTAAAGTTTGCTTAAATCTATTGTTAAAGTTTTAAGAAATTTATAAATTATAACCGAATAAAAAGTTTTATAAAAATTATGCCTTATGAAAAAGCAGATATTTCAGTGATTAAACGTCATAAACGAACGTTTTTATCCAATTCGAAAAAAATAATCCCAACCGTATTACTTTATTTTAGGCAAATTATCAAAAAAGAGCAAAGTAAAAACTTTTATAACGGAAAATTCATAAAGAAAGTAAGCCGTTTAGTTAATATTTACCAAAGAATAAAAAGAGATATTAAAATTGTTAAAGTTTTAAACAGTTTAAAAATTTGTCATTAAATTAAATTTTTTTTATAATCGTACATTAAATATATTTTCTATATTTTTGGGTTTATTTTAAAATATTAACAATAAGAATTAAGTTTGTAATTAATTCTTTAAAAAGAAGTATAAATCTACTTTTATTAAAATAACGGATCTTTAAAGTACGGGTAAAGTATACTAATTATAAAACATTGAAAAATACGTTATAAAAGAATTTCGGTATAAGAAAATAAATAAAAACCGCAACATAATTTAAACATTTACGTTAAAAAAGCTCCAGACATAATTTCGATATTACGTTTATTTAATAAGCCTTATATATAAAGTATAAAAAACCGTTTAGAATTAAATAATGCCTTATATAATACGTAATTACAACCGAATAATTAAATATTAAAGAAAAAAACGATTAAAGGTAAGTTAAATATTATAATTCCAATAAGGCAAGTTACGTTAAAGATTAATATAAAGTTCGTAACCTATAACGTAATAATAAAATCCCGGTATTCGAAAAGTAATTAAAAGTTTTTAACACAAATATTAAGGTCGTAACTTTTAACATAATTAAGAAGAAAAAAGACTTATCATAACGTTAAGAGTATAAAAAGAATGATAAAAAGGTAAAACATTTTTTATAAGCGGTTACTATATAATAAAATACTGCTATAACCAGATTCATTATTACTTAATAATATGAATAATATTAAAAATAAAAGAGTTTAATAAAGAAAACTATTAGGATTTTATATATAATAAAAGAATAATAAGATTAAACGTAATAATAATTAAAGGAATAAGTTAAGGAATACTAAGGGTAAAACGAAACCGTAAACATGAAAAAATTCGATTAATATAATAAGCTAGATGGAATTTACTAAAAAGAATTTATTACCCTAATATAAGGTTGATCTAGATTTAAGCCTTATTTTCCAGGCTGAGCCAAATACACAAAAAATCATTACATATATAATCCATACGATAGATATTATACCCAGTATCTTCGAATACGATAACTTATTAATGGTTTTTACGGTTAAGATAAATTATATACCTCAGTTACATAGAACCTCAGTCTGAAGCAGAACCTCACTCTGAAGCAGACTGATGCTTGGTTGCCGATAATTATTACTCCTAATATCAGGAATAATAAGAATATCTGTAACTATAAATTGCGCGCATATATTATTAGGGGTTCGATTTCTAAAACCAAATCTGAAAGAATATTAAAAATTAAAAATAATACCGATAATTATATATGAGAATTATACAAAACACCAGCGACATTGTATAATAGAAAAAGGTAGTTAAAGGGGGAGAATTACTTAAAATAAAACTTTATATATTATAACGAATAAGATAATTATCAAATATAGGAAAAGTAAGTATATTAAAATCTTTTAAAAGTTTTATATAAAGTTATAAATAACTGTTAATTTAAGAAGTCGCTTATTAAAAACTTTAACGAAAAATAGAATTTATAAAAGAAATCTTAAAAACGAAGAGAGAATATAAAAGAATATAATAGTTAATATTAATATAAATATTATTAAAGAAATTTAAAATATGTCCGATAAAAGGATATTTATATATAACTATTTAGATTTAAAGCTTATCTATAATACGAGAAAGATAATTAAACTAAACATAAAGCTTAATAAGAAATTTAAAAACGTATTAAAAAATTAAAGTAACCTATAAGAAAATAATCCGAATTTATAAAAAAATTATAAAATAATAATAAAATAAAAATAAAATAAAAAGTGATTTTAAATTTATAAAAACGGTTTTATATGCGATAATAAATAACTGTGAAAACCATTAATCAGTCATCGTGTTCGAAGATACTGGGTATAGTATCTATCGTGTGGATTATATGTGTAATGATTTTCTGTGTATTTGGCTCAGCCTGGAAAATAAGGGTTGAACCTAGAACTACCTTGCATATGCGATAATAAAAGTTTTATTTAGTATAATTCCAATACGAAATAAGAAAGAATTAATATAACGTTTTAATAAATTACAGAACCGATTCGAATTATATTATGCTTTAAATAATTAACGAATTACGGTTATTATTAAAAGATAAAACGGAATTTTAAGAAATTAAATTGCTTATTATAATGGATAAAGTAACCGTAAAAGAAATTATATATTTCGATATTATTATAATTTTAACATACGATATAATCTTTCGTAAAATAATAATTATATTAATATATTCTTTTAAGTAATTAAAAGATTAAATAGATATAATTTATTATAAATTTCTTTTATAAATACCTTTTTTATTATTAAGGTTTATTCTTGACGGTTATCCTTAAGGTTTACTGCAGCCAGCTGGCATAAGGTTCATCAGGGTCGAAGCTTATTAGTAACCACGCATTCTGCTTTAAAGTAAGGTTCTGCTTCAGAATGAGGTTTCATAAACCTAAGGTATATAATCTATCTTAACCGTAAAAATTATTAATTAATTATCGTATACGAAAATATTAAGTATAATATCTATCGTATAGATTATATACATCTTAGTTTTTTATATATTTAGCTTAGCTTAAAAAACAAGGCTTAAATTTAAATTGACCTTATATAAATATAACGTCCTAATGGCTCAGTGGTCTTGAGCCTGGGTGTCCTTTCTGCGCGCTTGCTGCAGGCTTGGGGAACCTACAGCTTGCGACGGACTGCTGGTGAATCCTGTCAGATATAGGGGTTATCAGTGATGTTATATTGTATGACTAGTTGCAGGCGCTTTAAAACGCGCACTGCCCTTTAATATAATCTGTCCACGGAACATATATGGTCCGATTAGAGGGAGCCTTTCCGTATATAAAATGCTAGCGTAACCCCTGCTTGCTGATGTACTCCTTTAACGCCCTAACGTAATTACGGCATTAATTATTACTTTTTATTACTTTTTAAAGCCGTAATTATCCATTTTACCTTTCTTCCGGCGATTAAATCCTTTTAATTAGCCAATTTTTTATTTAAAATAATTTTTAAAGTTTTCTTCCGTTAATTTAAGGTTTTTATAATATTTATTAATTTTAATTATTTTTTAAAATATTTAAAAAATTTATATAATAAAGTTTTTGTTAATTTATTAATTAACGTATTATCCGTAAGCGTATATTTTACCTTAATTAATTTTTTTTTACGGTTTTTACGAAATTAATAATTATATATATTTACGTATCGTAATTTTATTTATAAAAGGACGATATCGGCGTTATTAAATCTTATAATTTACGCATTATCGTATTATATATTTAAAAGTTCTGTATTTAAACTAATTTTTAATTTTTTAATTAATCGAAAATAAAATAAAGTTTTTTTTATAATTTACGTAAAAAATAATAATTCCGTTTCGGTTATGGGAATAATTATTATATTTTATCTATTCGCCTGCTATTTTATTATTTTTTTAAATAATTTTATAACATAAGTTTAAACTTTTTTTATTAATCGTATTATTTACGAAAAAGGTAATATTTTAAATATTTAACCAATTCTTACCACCGAACTATAACGTTAACGTTTTAATTCCGATAAAATATAAAATATTTCGATTAAAAATTTTATAATATATATTATTAAAATTTAGGTTAAATCGGGCAAGTCGGAATATCGTAAAAGTTATATTATGTTACGTATTAATTATTACGTATAAAATAAAACTGATTTCTTTTTCGTATTTATTAACGGAACTTAAATAGGTTAGATTAAAATTCGGCAGTAATTTAACGTCCGTTATCGGTATATTTAAAAAGTTATTTAGATTTTTTTTAGGAATTAAATTAATTAGTTTATTTATAAAATCGGATTAAAAAATTTTTTTTATTAAGTTTATTTTTAATTATTTCGATACCGAAAAATTATTATAACTTTTTACTTTTTATAAAAATATACCGTTACCGTATTTATTAAATTAATTAATTAACGAAATTTTAATCTTTTTTGCGGTAAATTATAACGATATTATTTATAAAAATTTTTTTTAACGAATTAAATAATAAGGTTCGTAAAAAACGGGGTTAAATCCTAACTTTTTAAATATTTTAATAAAGTTTTTTTGCTGTAATAATTTTTTTTTATTACGTTATAAGTAATCTGGGGGTATTTTTATAAATATTTAATATAATAAATTCTTATTAACGAAAGCGTTTATAACATTATATTATTTAAGTTTTAAATCGAACTTAGCCGTAATAACGATTAAAGTTCGAAATAATCTTTTAGTTAAAGTAAATACGTATATATTGTTATAAAGGTTTTTAAATTTTTAATCGTTTCGTACGATATAACGTATTTTATATTTTTATAACCAATTATATTTATTAAATTTATAAAAATATACCTATATATACCTTAAAACCTATTTCCTTTTAACAAAAAATTAATTAACGTTTTCTTGAAATTTTATCTTTTTATTATTTTATAAATAAACCTTTTTAGCTTTATAAAATAATTTCCTTAATAGGTATATAATTAGCTTTTTATAATTTCGCAGTAATAACGGTAGGTTACGTTTATATACCCGGTTTTACGATTTAAGGATTATATTATATTTCTTTATACCGAAACTTTTCCGCTTAAGGTAACGTATATTTCGGGTAATTATTTTCCTTAAATTTCCGTAACTTACCGACCGATTATTAATTATATTAATAAACTAAATTAATCGTTTTACGTTAAACGTAGTTTCTTATATTTTATAATCGTACCGATAATAACTTTTTCGACGCGAAACGTACGGAAAGTTTATATTTATAATCCGTAAGGTATTTTCGTTTTTTATCGTTATTTTAAGTTAAATAAAACGATAAAAACTTAAGGTTACCTTTATTATTTCCGTTAACGCGTTAATCGTAAAAGTTATTAAAATAAATACTGGTAAAAGTAATAAGTTATAAAACGGAAATAATTCGAATATAACTATCGTATAAGGGTAATTAGTTTTATACGAATAAATTTTTTTTTCCGTACGTTTTATACGCTTATATTATTTTGGAATTATCTTTTTTATCCAACCAGTAGTTAAATTATTCCGTTTAGGTTTTTATTTTTTTATGTATATATAAAATAAATATGGGTTTGATTAAATAATTTTACCTGTCGGAATAATTTGTTGAATTCGTTTTCCGTATTATAAAAAAAGGTATTTTTTAAATTTTTAATATTACGTAAAAAGGTAAATTTTTCGTTAAATTATATATTTTAAATAATAATAACTTTATTAATAAACGGATTACAGATTTCGTAAATATTCGTAAATCGGTAACCGACAAAAAAGTTAATTTATGCCTTAAAATTTAAATTTTAAAATCTTTGCTTTTTTTTTTATCGGTAACAGTTATAACGTAAATTATATAACTGCATATTTATAAATAAGCTTATTAAGGTTTCCGATTAAGCATTATAACGCCGTTTTTGTATATTAGGTAAGTATAATAAACCTCGTATAGATTTTGCTAAAAAAAAGCGTATTTAAGGATACGGTTGTATAAGTATATTATTGTCAGATATAGGGGTTATTAGTGATGTTGCATTGCATGACTAGGTGCAGGCGTTCTAGAGCGCGCATTGTACTTTAATATAATCTGTCCACGGAACATATATGGTCCGATTAAAGGGAGCCTTTCCGTATATAGAGCGCTAGCGTAACCCCTGTTAGCTGACATACCCCCTTAAAGCTTTAACGTAGTTACGGCATTAATTATTACCCTTTATTATTCCTTAAAGCTGCAGTTATCTATTTAATTTCTTTTCCGGTAATCAAATCTTTTTAATTAACCAGTCTTTTATTTAAAATAATTTTTAAAATCTTTTTCCGTTAATTTTAATTATTTTTTGAAATATTTAAAAAAAGTTTACGTAATAAAACCTTTATTAATCAATTAGTTAGTATATCGCCCGTAAACGTATATTTTACCTTAATTATAATTTTTTGGCGGTTTTTCGAAATTAGTAGTTATATATATTTACGTACCGAAATTTTATTTATAAAAAGGTAACGTTAACGTTAATAAGTTGTATAATTTGCTAAGTATCGCATTATATATTTAAAGGTTTTGTATCTAAATCGACCTTTAATTCTTTAATTAATTAAAAACAAAAAAAAAATTTATAACCTATATAAAAAATAATAATTTTATTTCGGTTATAAAAGTAATTATTATATCTTATTTATTTACCCGCTATTTTATTATTTTTCCGAATAATTTTATAACATAAATTTAAAATTTTTTTCGGTCGATCGTATTATCTGTAAAAAAAACGTCGCTTTAAATATCTAACGAATCCTTATTCCCGAATTATAACGTTAACGTTTTGGTTCCGATTAAGTACAAAATAATTCGATTAGTAACTTCATAATATGCGTTATTAAAATTTAGGTTAAATCGGGTAAGTCGGGATACCGTAAAGGTTATATTAAATCGCGTATTAACCGTTACGTATAAAATAAAACCGATTTTTTTTAGGTATTTATTAACGGAATTTAAATGGATTAGATTAAGATTTAGTAATAATGCGACGTCCGTTATTAATGTATTTAAGAAATTATTTAAATTTTTTTAAGGATTAAGTTAATTAACTTATTTATAAAATCGGATTAAAATAATTAAATGTTTTTATTAAATTTATTTTTAATTATTTCGATACCGAAAAATTATTATAAATTTTTATTTTTTATAAGGGTATACTGTTTCCGTATTTGTTAAATTAACTAATTAACTAAACTTTAAATTTTTCTTTATGGTAAATTATAACGATATTATTTATAAAGAAAAAAAAAATTTTTAACGAATAAAGTAATAAGGTTTATAAAAAACAGGGTTAAATTTTAACTTTTTAAATATTTTAATAAAGTCCTTTTATTATAATAAAGGTAATTTCTTTAATCCATATATTACTTTTTTAATTTAAAGGATTCTATTACGTTATAAGTATTTTAAAGGTATTTTTATAAATATTTAATAAGGTAAATTTGCGTTAATAAAGGCATTTATAACGTTATATTATTTAAGCTTTAAATCGAATTTCGCCGTAATAACGATTAAAATTCGAAACGACCTTTAAATTAAAATAAATACGTATATTTTGCCATAAAAACTTTTAAGCTATTAATCGTTTCGTACGATAAGACGTATTTTACATTTTTATAACTAGCTATATTTGTTAAATTTATAAATATATATCCATATATACCTTAAGAATTTTTTTTTTGCAAAAAACTAATTAATAACTTCCCAGGATTATATTTTTTTATAAATTTATAAAAAAGCTTTTTCGGTTTTACGGAACAACTTTTTTAATAAGTATGTATTTAGTTTTTTATAACTTCGTAACGGTGGCGGTAAGTTATGCTTATATATTCGGTTTTGCAACTTAAAAATTTTATTATATTTTTTCGTAGCGAAACTTTTCCGATTAAAGTGACGTATATTTCGGGTAATTATTTTTTTTAAAATTTCCGCAATTTACTGGCTGGTTATTAAATAAACCTATAAAATAAATTCATCGTCTAATGTTAAACGCGGTTTTTTAAACCTTATAATCGTTTTTAATAATATTTTTATAATACGGAATATACGGGGAGCATATATTTTCGATCCGTAAGGTACTTTCGTTTTTTACCGTTATTTTAGATTAAATAATATAATAAAAACTTAAAATTACTTTTTTAATTTCTGCCGGCATAACAATCGTAATAATTATTAATATAGACGTTAATAAAGATAACGGTCCAAGGGACGGAAATGGTTTAAATATAACGGTCGTATAAAGGTAATTAATTCCTTACGAACATATTTGTTTTTTATTATTTCGTACGTTTTTTTAAAGGCTTATATTATTTTGGAAAATTTTTTTTTTTTAACCGGAAGTTAAATTATTTTACTTAAGTTTTTATTTTCCTTTTATATATATATAAAGTAATTATAGGTTTAATTAAATAATTTTACTTATCGAAATAATTTATATAATTCGTTTTCCCTAACGTAAAGAAAATTATCCTTTAAATTTTTAATATTCCTTAAAAAATAACTTTTTCGTTAAATTATACGTTTCGACTAATAATAATTTTGTTAATTGAAAAGTTGTAAACTTCGTAAATATTTGTAAATTAATATTTAACGAAAAAGTTAATTTAGGTTTTAAGATTCAGCTTTTAAAAAGTTTTTATGGTAATAATAATTATAACGTAGGCCATATGGCCCTATATTTATAAATAAATTTATCAAGTTTTCCGATTAAATATTATAACGTCGTTTTTGTACGTTAAATAAATATAATAAACTTCGTATAAATTTTGTTAAAAAAAGCGTATTTAGGGGTACGGTTATATAGATATATTTTTACTTTAAGGATATATACGATCAAAAAAGAAGGTAATTTAACCTTATTTCGTATCGTAATCGTTTTTTTTAATTATATCCCTTAAACGCTTTATATTTCCGTTTTAGGCCTAGATATATAATATTAAGGGTTTAAATCTGATATTAAAAAGAAATAACTAAAATATATTTCGAAGCTGGTAATTTTTTAAGATTTCGTTATCGTATTCGAATATTTACGGAAAAACCTTATCTTAATTTTTTAAAACTTTTAAAAAAATATCGGAATACTATAATTAATATATTTTATTTTTAATTCTTAAAGTAAATATTTTAAATAAAACTTAAGTACCTATCGGTTATAAATATAAAGTATTTATATCCTTTAAGGTTTTTTTCCGAAATTTATAAAATTAATAATAATTCGTTATCTTAATTAAGACGTTCTTTTTTCGGTTTTCAGCATATTTACCTTTTAACCTTAACCTTGTTACATATTTAGTATTTAATTATTATAAAATCCTTTAAACGAATTTCCTTTATATAAGATTATAATTAGGCAATTATTTCGGGCCTTAAGTACCTTAATTTTAAGTACTATATCGTACCATTACCGGTTTACGATAGTTTCGTTATATATAAATTAACGTTTCGTTTATAAGTTATTAAGGTTCCCTAAAATATTATTACGTTAATATTTTCGATAACGAACTAATTAAATTTATTTCGAATAAAATTATTATTTTTCTGATTATTTTATTAATACCCCTTTTTCCGGAATTACCGAATGGATACCAAATTATATACGAAATTTTTATAATAAGTTACGTTATATAAACGTAACGTTTTCGGGCTTATAAGCTTTTAAAATAAAACGTTTATTTTGCCGTATTTACTAATCGGAACAAAACTTTTCCTTACGTATACTTCGTTACCTTACATCGTTATCTTATAATTTAAAAATCTATTAATAAAATTAAAAATATACATCGTAAATTTTAAATCCAAAACAAATAAATTCGTTAAAGGGTAAAATATAACGTTCATCGTATTATATTAATTAAAAATTAAAAAATACGTTAAATTTTATCTTATACCCTTTAAGAATTAATCTATTTTTTAAGTAATTAATTTTTCTATAATCTTTAATAAACGGTTAATTTTTTTCTTTAGGGATTAATCGGCAATAATACGCTTTTGGACCTGTATTATTATCATTTGGTTAAAGCGGAAATTTTTTAAAACTTTTTAAAAAACGCATAAAAATATTAAGGTAATTTATAATAAGGGCTTAAGCAAACTTTATAGCGCGTACCTTATATATTTAACTTTTAACGTTTTCGTTTGTTACTATTATAACTTACTTGGAAACCGTTACAATTACCTCGTTTCGGCCTTTTCCCAAAAATCTTATTACGTAATTAATTATTAATATTTTTAATTTATTTCTAATTAAAATCATTCTAATTCGAGGTATTTATAAAAACCCCATAAAAAATTAAAACCGTTATTTTAACGTTTTTTGTTAATTATTATAAATTCGTTATAATTTAATAATTTAAAAAGCTAGTTTTAACTTCCAGGTAATTAAATCTTTTTAATTTTATTCCGTTTTAAAAATACAAATAAATTCGATTAATTAGATATAATCGGTATTACTGTTATATATAATTAATTCGTCCAAATAACCGGCATAATCGTTTCGGAAACCCCGTAACGTTAACTTTAAGTTATAATTTCTTGCTACCTTGTTATTTATTTATTAAACTTTTTAACAATTTTCAAAACCTGCTTTAATCGTTTTTTATATTTACGTTTAATATTTATAAGTAATCGATTATCGTAAACCTTTCCGGCTTTTTATAATTTAACGTATTAATTTTTAAGATCGTCGTTTAGGCTTAAATAAATTTACTTAATCGATAAAAAAATATTATTTAAAACGTATTATATAAGTTTGTTAAAAAACTTTTCGGATATTTTTATATTTTCGATTTAGGTAAATATAGGTCGTAAAGTTTTGGTTACAAGTTTATTTATTTTCGGTCGTTATTTCGAAGGTATTTATCGGATGGTCCGTTCGATCGACCTTTTCGATTTATATAATTCCTTCGGAAAATAAATTAATTTTTTACGTCGACTAACAAAATCTTCTTTTTAAATAAGAGGTTATATCGGGCGGCGTAAGTTTAATAAGTTATAAAAGGTTTTAATCAAGGTTAATATATTCCCATAAATTATATCTTTTAATTCTGGTCTTAAATTCGTCCTTAAATTTATTCCAGTCTTTAAGGTTATTATAAATAATTACAAACGTTATTGGTACGGTTATTATTATGGCTAATAAAAGATATAAATAATTGCTACTAATACATAACCTATATCGTCTTAATAACAGTTAAACAGTTAATAATAACGCAAATTAAACGATTAAGATTCTTAATTATTAAATATAAGGGTTATTAATAATATTACATTATATAACTACTTGCAGGCGCTCTAAAGCGCGTACTGCACTTTAATATAATCTGTCCACGGAACATATATGGTCCGATTAAAGGGAGCCTTTCTGTATATAGAGTGCTAGCGCAACCCCTGCTAGCTGATAATTGTTGCTTTAAGGATGTATATAATTAAAAACGAAAATAATTTAACGTTATTTCGTATCGTAATCGTTTTCTCCTTAATTATACCCCTTAAATGCTTTATACCCCTATTCTGGGTTTAGGTATATAATACTAAAGGTTTAAATCTGATATTAAAAAGAGGCGATTAAAATATATTTTAAAGCTAGTAATTTCTTAAGATTTCGTTATTATATTCGAATACTTGCGGAAAAACCTTCTCCTATTTTTTTAAAACCTTTAAAAGGTATCGGAATGCCGTAATTAATATATTTTGCTTTCGAATTTTAAGCTAAATATCTCAGATAAAGTTTAAGTACTTATTAGTTGCAAATATAACGTATCTGTATCTTTTAGGGTCTTTTTCGAAGTTTGTAAAATTAATAATAATTTATTATCCTATTCGGGACGTTCCTTTTCTTGGCTTTTGGCATATTTACCTTTTAGTTTTTACATTGTTATATATTTATCATTCGATTGTTATAGGACCTTTTAAACGGACTCCCTTTATATAGGACTGTAATTAAACGATTATTTAGGGCCCTGGATATCTTAATTTTAAATGCTATATTATACCGTTACCGGTTTACGGTAATCTTACTATATATAAATTAACGTTTCGTTTATAGGATATAAATGCTATATAAGTAATTATTATATTAATATTTTCGATAACGAATTAATTAAATTTTTCTGTTAACGTAATAATTATTTAATTAAACTTATTTCGAATAAAATTGGTATTTCTTCGGTTATCTTATTAATACCTTTTTTCCGAAGATAGTAAAAAAAATACTAAATTATACGTAAAGTCCTCGTAATAAGTTACGTTATATAGCCGTAACGTCTTCGGGCCTATAAGCCTTTAAAGTAAAATATTTACTTTACCGTATCCATTAATCGTGACGAAATTTTTTCCTATATATATTCCGTTACCTTAAATCGTCGTCTTATAATTTAGGAATTTATTAATAAGGTTAAAAATATATATCGTAAATTTAAAATTTAAAATCGATAAATTTCTTAAAGGATAAAAGGCGATATTTATTATATTACGTTAATTAAAAATTAAAAAGTACGTTAAAATTCGTTTTATTCTTTTTAAAAATTAATTTATTTTTTGGGTAATTAATTTTTTTATAATTTTCGACAAACGGTTAATTTTTTCCTTTAAAGATTATTCGGAAATAATCCGGTTTTGGATTAATATTAAAAGATTTTTATTAGGCCTAAATTTTACTGAAGCTTTCTTAAGGAACGCGTAATAATATTAGGGTAACTTATGTCCAGAATTTAGGTACGTTTTATACCGAATTTTTTATGCGTTTAATTTTTAACGTTTCCGTTTATTATTATTATTATTTCGGTCCGTTTAGAATATTTTACGATTATTTTGTTTTGGCCCTTTTCCAAAAGTTTTATTACGTAATTAATTATTAATATTTTTGGTTCTTTTTTAATTAAAATTATTTTAATTCGAGGGATTTATAAGAACCCCGTAAAAGGTTAAAAGTATTACCTTAACGTTTCTTGCTAATTATTATAAATTCGTTACAGTTTAATAATTTAAAAAGCTAATTTTAATTTTTTAATAATTTACTCTTTTTTTTCGATTTTATTCCGTTTAAAAAGCATAAATAAATTCGATTAATTAGGTATAATCGGTGCTATTATTATATATAATTAATTCGTCCAAATAACCGGTATAATCGTTTCGGAAACCCCGTAACGTTAGTTTTAAACCATAATTTCCTACCATTTCGTTATTTATTTATTAAAATTTTTAGTAATTTTCGGAGCTTATTTTAATTATTTTTCGAATTCGCGTTTAGTATTTATAAATAATGAACTGTCGTAAACTTTTCTGTCTTTTTGTAATTTAATATATTAACCTTTACGATCGTTATTTAGGTTTAAATAAGTTTGTTTAATCGATAAGGAAACATTATTTAAAACTTATTTTATAAATTCGTTAAAATCTTTTCGAAAGCTTTTATATTTTCGATTTAAATATATATAAGTTATAAAATCCTGGTTATAAATTTATTTACTTTCGGTCGTTATTTTAAAAGTATTTATCGGATAATCCGTTCGATTAATCTTTTCGATTTATATAATTTTTTCGGAAAATAAATTCATTTCTTACGTTAACTAGCAAAATTATTTTTTTAGATAAAAGGTTTTAATTAAAGTTAATATATTTCTATAAATTATATCCTTTAATTTTAATTTTAAAATCGTCCTTAAATTTATGTTAATCTTTAAAATTATTATAAATAATTACGGTCGTTATCAGTACAGTTATTATTATAACTAATAAAGGATATAAATAACTATTATTAATATATAATTTATATCGTTTTACTATTAATTAATTAATTAATAATAACGCGAATTAAGCGAATAAGATTTTTAATTGTTAGATATAAGGGTTATTAGTGATGTTATATTACATAACTAGTTGCAGGCGTTCTAAAACGCGTATTACCCTTTAATGTAATCTGTCTACGGAACATATATGGTCCGATCAGAGGGAGCCTTTCCGTATATGGAGTGCTAGCGCAACCCCTGCTAGCTGACAAATCTAGCTTGGGACAACGTGCTCTGGGTGGCGCTAAGCCTAGTGCATGGACCATTTGGGAGCTTCGGCTCCTACGTTTATGGCTGGCGACTATTTGGAATTAATGGTTGGGGGCGTTAAAGCTTAGTAGGGCTCTGGAACCAATTAATCGTATATGTAACCATTTGTTTGTTACCGTAGCTATAACCCCTATACGGTTTTTTATCCGGCCCCCTTGGGTACGGTTTTTGGAATATATCCTCCGGTCGCGTCGTGTTGTTAGTTATATATGTATGTACTTGGACGCGTCGCGTATTTAAACGATGACGGTATATGTATGTACTTACTGTCGTAAACTAGGCGTCAGCTCGTATATAGCTTTAATACCTTATTAGTAACACTTTACCTTATATATAAGTATAACTTTAAATATTCTTATTATTTAATTAATAATTACGATATTAAATATCGTTTAACCTTGAAAATACTATAGAAATATATAAAAAAAGAACGAAATAAATATATACGATGCATTTTTTAAAGCCGATATTAGTCGAGAAATTACGTGCTTACGGGTCTAGCAGTCTGCTTTAAAGTAAGGTTCTGCTTCAGAGTAAGGTTATATGGGACTGAGGTATTAATCTATCTTAACCGTGAAAATTTTAAATTATTATTATATTTAAAGATATTAGGTGTATTATTTATTATATAAATTATATATATTATAATTTTTTATATATTTAGCTTAGCCTGAAAATAAGGTTTGAACTTAGATTAACCTTAAATATACGTCGCGTTATTATTATTATTAATATATAATTATATAAAATAATTAATAATATAAAATATTACTTATAAAAAGTATAAAAAACAGTTAAAAGATTATTATAATATTACATATACGAAGGATTTTTTAAAAACAAAATCGAAATAAAATTCCAAATTAATATAAGAAAATAATATAATAAATACTTTTTATTTTATATATTAAAATGGTACAGGGTGCAGGCCGGGAATGTGGATCTGCCGATCAGTTAGTCAGTACCGCTCGTGTATTTCTAGGAGCTCTTTTTGCCGGGCGCAGCCCCGGAGACACTCACCACTCCTCATCATCCCAGACAGCTGGTTTTAATATTAATTCAATCGTATTAACTTCAATTATCTCTAGAACCCTGGGCTCACTCGTAACACTCTCTCCAATTTTAAACTGACCAGGACTGCGTCTGTCCCGCTCCAATTTATTATAATTTAAACGAATATAATCCCTATATATTACGAAAATATTTTAATATTAAGTTGAAAAAAAGATATTAAAATGTTTATATTATTAACGAATTATGTGATATTTTTCATTTCGAAAATAAAACCGGATTTATAATTAATAATCAGTTATTAACACCTAAACGATATTATGGTTAAAGACCGTATACCTTTATGCTTAGTTATTGTAATAAAGATCTTTTTTTCGGAATAAAAGAATTCATTATATTAAATCTAAAAATAAATATAATTAACTTCGTATTAACTCTAGAAAATAATAAAAAATAACCGTTAAAAATAAATATAGGTATATAGGTATTTAATAACACCCTTTAAATTAATTAATATGTTTATAACGTCCTACGAAATAATTAATTACGTATTACGTAAATACGTAAACACTTTTAATATTTATTATGTTAATAATATCTTTATTTACTTAAATCTGAAAAAATACAAAATATATTTATAAAACTTTTATACATTATAAAATATTACTTTTTAACTTAACGCCGAAGGGAACGAATTTAATAAATAACAAATAACGTACTTAAAATATATTATTACCTACGGATATATTAAAATTACCGAAACCTACACTTTCTTAAAATTCACGGATTCTTCCTCGAAATTCGTTAGTAACTTTAATAAAATCGTAAAGTTTTTATGTGATATAACGAAAGAAAATCGAATGTTAATACATAAGTAAAACGGAAATATTTTTAAAAAGAAAATTAATACTGTAATTATTAATAAATCAGGATTAATTATATACGACTTAAATCTTTTCGTAAAGTTAAAATCCGATATTTCGAACTATACGTTAAGGGTAATAATCGGCTGCTAAAATAATTAAGATAATTTATATCCTATTGCTCTTTACTTTTATAAATTAAAAAGAATTATATTTAGTTCTATTATTTGAAATATAGAATTGATATTTATTATTAAAGGTCTTAAAGATTTTTACTGTTACTATAAGAAAAACTTATAGTAAATTAAAGTATACATAAATTACAAAAGGCTTGCCCGGTTTATTACTATTTAAAAGCTAACAAAACGGTAATTCTGTTATATAAAATATTTCTAGAAAATTTAAAAAACGGCAGAACGGGTATTATTAGCTAACGACCAGACCTAAAAATACCTATCTCTAAAATACTATACCAAATATTCAACATAACAGGAAAAGAACATAAAAGGCTACGATAAATTATAGAAATCAGAGAAATAATACCTACTTTATACCAAAAGATTTAAAAATATAATAACTAACTACCTAAGGAAAAGAAATTTAATTATTAAAGGTATATTAAAAAAAGCTAATACCCGAAATATATAAATATTAATTATACGAATGTCTTAAAATGTATAAACTATAAAATGATTAAAACGTATATATTACTTTTTTAAAAGAAAATTAATAATATAATAAATTTAGTAAAATATAACTTATATCTTAAACCTAAACTCCTACGTTATAAAATAAAAGAAAAATCATAATTATTACCACTTATAAAACGACCTTATAATTTAATTCATTTCGATTTATTATTAAGTTATTATTATCGAATAGCTTAATAATAAACGTATATTATAACAGTATTTAAATAAGCGTTGACCGATATATAAATGTTCTTTATTTTTTACTATTATACGAAAATATAAATACGAAACAGTTAATATATATCTTTTGTAAAAACCTTATTAACGTATACGGACTTTTAATAAAAATCGTATGCGATAAAAATCTTATAATTCCTTCGAAAATTTCATAACAGCTTCGAGGAATGAGTTGCGCGGTGAATGATCAGATTGCTGTCGTGTATGGTGATGTGTTCGAAGCTGTTACAAGTAGTTCACGAGTGAAGATATGGAAGTGATTAAGGACTCATCAAGTATCCCCAGAGACTTGAGGTATCTCCGACAGCTCCAACGTTGGACTTCAAAACCAGGCGTATCCCCGGCTACTGCAGCAAACTGTCGTGCCCAGAGCCACTCGGTCATCTCCCTGCTTTTTGCCAGACCATACCACTCTCTGGCCTCCGCTACTTCTACTCGCTGTTCTGGGGTGAGGCTTCTATACGCAGCCACGTATCCAGCCCTCAGAAAAGGCACGTCGCCAATGTGGAAGTGCGTTCCTTGCTCATGAGCTATTGTCTCCACGTCCTGAAGTGTTATTGCGTAGGGTTCTGTAGCTACTAAAGCCTCTCAAACTCGTTAGGTAATCTCTCTCTATTAACCCAAGCCGATACCCCTTGAGCAAAGAGCTCTGGAAACTGCATGTCCCACCCATGCGTTGCCTCCCTTAACACAATTGCTCCTGACCCGTCCTCAGGCCACGCCTCGTCCTGGTTAGTCCGCCTGCTTCTCAACGCATCGGCCGTCATCTCTATCATAGGCACGTCATCCCCTTTCGCCCCCGCGATAGATAGAGTCCGTACCTTCAACTGCCGCACGTGATCCAAAGTGAACGACAAGATCCACGGGAACATATCTTGGACCAGCTGCCAGGTGATGTTGTCCCTCATCTCTGCTACCAATTCGTTACTGAGCCTTAGGCCAAGTAATGAAGTTTGATACCGGTATACCCATTCAGGGAGCCAATGCAGCATAAGTCTCATAGTATAATAGGTTCCTCTTGTCCATTGCGCCATGAATAAGCGTTTCCCAACTATTGGAGCAGCACCTGTGACAAAGAGCGAGAGTACAAGGTCAGGCTGGTCCAATGCGAGGCACTGGCCTATGTAGCCGCCCATGGAGACACCAACGACGTGGGCTTTTCCGCCGTGGGCGTGCGATCGAATGAGTTGTGCGACATGCCAGGCCGAGTTTTCGGTCGTGCCCGGTTTAATGTGGCGTGACGCGGAATGCAACGGTAGGTCGGGGAGGAGGACGTGGAAGTCAGAGAGGTACGGAAGGACGAGCGCAAACTCGAGACGACACGTAAAGCCTCCGTGGAGAAGGACAATAGTTGTCAGCTTATCGTCATTGCATGAGGTAAATGACAATGACGTGGCAGGTGAGTCTGCTGGTGAAGGCGAAACCATGGCGAACAGTGCGAAGCCGATGAGTCTTTGAGGTGGAAATGACGAACGCAAAGATTATACCCTCTTATACGCGTCAACTCTGGGCTCCAATCGCAGAGTTCTTAAATAGGAGAGTCCGAGTGGCAAGGGAAGTTGTCGTGAAGTGGCATTGGCTCGGGTCCATCTAAAGGCCGAGCGGCCCGTGCGACCGAGCGGCTCCAGGCTGGCTTCGGTGTCCGAAAGGGACCCGAACTACGGTGGCACATTAAATAGACTCCGCAGAAGTGCAATAACGATCCCGGTTTTCCTCAGAGGAGGCGATAATGCAGCCATGACGGAGGATTGGAATCATATCGAATAAGATAGCCAGCAAGAGGACCTCCCTTTGACTTCCGGATTCACATAAGGATCGGGTTATGGCGCTGTGGAGCGCAAGCAGATGCTCTCTGTAGACGCCCGCCCCAAATCCATTGGCACTCGTGATTGGCTACGCAGCGCTGAAAGCCTAACCCCGTGGGCAGACTGACAGGCAGTTTACGGGCCTGAAACAAGGTCGGAGTCGGCTCAGCCTCGGTGGGTAGCTGAGCCTTTATAACATTCCAATAACAAAATTCATTTTGATCTTCTTCCAACAGTGCATATTACCCTAAATTGTACATCAAACCCTTAGAGCCGCCTACTCTCTTAGTCAAATCGTCTAATCGACAGCTCAAGGCCTCATGACCTGGGTGACCACTAGGATCAACAATGACGACCATAGCTACGCCAGCGCAAGCGGTTGTTCGTCACGACGCCGCTCTCCACTTAGCGGAGCAGGAAGCGGACTTACTGATGCGCTTCAAGAGGCAGAGGGCGCTACAATATCAGTGGCTTTTACGGAAATTGAATTCAATTTCAATCCCCATTTCGCAACCTGTACCTTCCAGTATACTACCTCAGTTCAGCATGAGAGGGCCTCCTCTGTCTGATACTAACTCCATTAAAATGCGTGATCCGCCGCGCTCGACCATTGCTGCCGTCACCGAGGCCTCAGACTCAGAGTCATCTTGTGACGAATACGGAAGGTATTCATGGCCTACAACTCCGCGTCCTTATAAGAGTTCGGTCGGTTTAATGCGCGAGGCCTATGAGCAACGTATCGCGGAAATCGAGCGACTTCTCGAACCCTTGACTAGTGAAGATGAGGAAGCTGGCAAAACCCCGGCGAGCTACGATGATGGGTTCGTGTTTCTATGCTGGGGTGATACCACAAACTGCCGAGTATTACGCGTCAAGCATTTCCAAGCTGATATGGACCATGAGCTGTTTTGGAAAAGACTTCAAAAAACCTGGTTCCAGATGCGTGGTCAATGGCGGAGGAAGCTACCTTGGTACGCCATCCGGAACGTCAGAATGGTTGATGTCCGTCTCGTAGGCCCCGTTCCCGATCGTCCAGGATTGTATCATGGTACTTATCGACTCCTGGACGACGAACTAGAAGCAAAGAAAGAAAGTCTCAGACGAAAAATCAAGCCATTCAAGGACGAAATCGAGAGAAAAAGTCGCGAGCAAAGAATTCAGCACTTGGTGGACTATGGCGAAGACGCAGAATTCAGCTTTGAGCCTGATTGGGAGGATGACTCGGACTATTCTGATGATGTTGAAAGATGCACTTATGACGAAAAACTCGGCCTTACCCGCCACGGCCTCGCTTGCTGCACATTGGAGGAAAATGAAGATTGCGACGCGGGTGAGCCTTTCGTTTCCGAGAACGTGCTCAATGGACTCATGATGGAGCCACTGCGCGCCTCGCTTCTCAGGAATCCACACCTAGCCGTGTATCATAACTTATCAAACAAGGAGCTTGTGCACATCAAGAGGTAAGCCCCCCCTCTCTTTTTTGTTTTTTCCTTCCCTCGTTTTAAGTCTATCGTCTACGACAGATTCAGGGAGATAAATATAGAAAGCGCAGTGCTTCATCTAACATATTACAAATTAAGGGAAGTGCACAGTCGGTCTCGAAAAGGACACTGCAGGGGCCTGGGCCAGCTTGTTTTCCGCGGCCTATTAGTCGAGGACGGATGGGCATTCGACGCAGGCGTGGGTATCATGAGCATTCCCCTAGCGGCGACGGCGTCCATTTTTATTGTCCTGCTGGCGCGCTTAGTGTACGGAGACTGGGCGATAGCCTGGAACGTTGGCTCCTGCATTGTCCCCTTGCTGATAGGGCTAGCGAGCGCTTTGCCACAAGCTAGGGCTCCCGCAGCGTAGCATGCAGATATTACCTCCTCTCGGAAAATAGCTCACGTGAATGGTCTGTGACGAACTAGGCTACCCCTTGAGCAGATAGTGCCTAAGTGGATATTGCTCAAGCAGACGGTGCGTGCTTGAGCAGATACCGCTTCTACTTAAGTGGATGTTGCTTAGGCAATTGCACATTAGAATAAAGCATACATTGTTTGCGCAGGGTAGTCTCACGCTGTAAATGATGGACCATGCTTGTTGGATCGCTTTTTGTCCTTCTTCATCGTGGTTAATGATATACTCATGGTCAAAACTGAGAAAATATGGGCTGTTGGCAAGTCGATTTCAAGTGCGTGATTCGGCTTTATAGCCGTAAGATTCAGACTATCACCAAAGGCCGCGATGCACAATGCAACCGGAAACAGGCAGTCTCGGATTTGAATTCATATTTGAACCTTATATATATGCTTGCTATATCCCGAGTGTTAATAAAATTCCGACTATTGCAAATTATACCCACCTTTGCGGCATTCAGTTGACCGCTTTGAGTACGGGTGATTACATGGCGTAAATACCTACAGCTAAGCTACAAATAAGAAACTTTATGTCTTATGTGCAATGAAACTCTATCCGCTTGTGGTCGTTTAACATCTCATTCCACGATTTCGGGCTATAAAGTCCATTCCAGATGAGTCATGGTCAAAGTTTGTTCCATTAGGCCTCAGGTACGTAAACATCATCTGGGTAATTGGCATATGTAACTGGCCCTCCCCTTTGAAGTGACAAGAACACATTGTTGCTCTTCAAATTTATATGGTCTGATAGAATTTTGATTACATGGTCAATACCATAGTTATAGAGCGCCTCAAATGGCTAAAGCCGGCAATGGCCGTATTACGCTTCAGGTTGGAGAAGGCCGATTTTATACAACAAAGGACACTCTTACATGCGAGAGTGAATATTTCAAAGCGCGATTCTCCCAATGGAACGATGCTGATGCGGATGGGAGCTATTTCATTGATGGAGAGCCTACCTTATTTGAGGTAATTCTTCAGTACCTCCGCACTGGTCGCCTACCATTATTCTTCGACTCCACAACGCAACCACGCGACCTGGCAAAGTACGCAGCCCTGCTAGGCGAGGCTCGTTATTTCCAAATCCATAAGCTAGAGGCATGGATTATCGAAAGAATTATCTTCGGGTTATCCAGGTAAACACCAGTTTTCGGGTGCTTGACGAAACCGCATTTAAGACAGCCTCGTCGCATAACCCTGGAACTCCCCTTTCGACGACAAAAATGGATTTCTTTCCTACATCTGGTACTAGGAAAGCAATTGTATGCCCACAACAGAGTTTAGATCGCTGGGGGCACCATCGATGCAGCGAATACTGTTTGGAGCAAGAAGGACCATTAGTTTGTACCTTCGAGGATGAGCCATACTTCAAGATTCTGGCTATTGAACGTACAACCATGTTCAATCCGGAGATACTTTAACACAAAGCCTCGAGGTTTTCTCATGGTTCTATTGCTTACATGGGAAACTGAGAGTCTATATGTCCGACAAGAAATTGTGTCGCGCCGCTATCGCCGTACGTTTCCTGATGACCTATAACGGGATACAGTGGGAGAGAAACGCTTCGTCATCTCATTTCTATCGACTCATCAGCTTCGTGCAGTATCTGACTTGTAGAGAACCTACAGCCCGCTCAGGGAATTGTTCTATGTTGTGCGTGGATATCCTTCCATGACAGGCCCTGATCCATCAGCGCAATAAGCAAAGAAAATTCTTCGGGGCTATAATTCTTTGTTGCCACGCCTCGCTTTGCCACAAGCCCTGTTCTAGGTAATGGATTCTTGTGCGGATTTCCCTGTACACTGACCCGGTTGTTATCGCAGGGTTCCCAAGTAAATTGTAGTTGGAAAGTGACCAAGCCGTTAATGGTGATGCGTTTCAGAACCGCTTGTCTAAGTGGCCATTCCTCGAACTTTGCTGTAGGTGCTTGTACATTTGACCCGCCATTACTAGGATGAGAGCGTGGTGGGCTGGGCATATTATACCGGCCTGCAGCTAATAAGTTCCGTCGTAAGAAGTTGCTATTAGCTACCTGCGTTTTGTTCCTGGTGGATCTTTTAGAGATAGTTAAGCTGGGTGAAGGGGTGGCTTTTTGGCGCCTGGAAGGTTTGGAAGGTAGTGGGCAAATGCTATTACTATCTTCGTCCATCTTTGTTTCATTTAAGCCAGAGAGCTGACGAAAGCCGTTACGTAGTGGTTGCCGAGGAGCTTGGTCCTGGTCGCTGTTGCTGTCGGGGGGTTCATAAGGATCATTATGGAGATGTTTTTAAGCGTATATAGCAGTCCTTCGACGCTTGCGGCGATGTTGATCTTTATCTGCTGAATTAATCCCAGAGATCGCCGTACTATAATTCGCGTAACAAACTGGGATCATTCTCCGTCGGAGCCTCGACTTAACTGGATGCGATTGGCTGCCATCCTCGTAGCTCTCGCTTTCATTAGCAGAGACATTGTGAAACCCAGCGCCTTGGGGAGCGTCTGTTCCATGGCTCGGAGAACATCTTATATAGTTGGGCCAGAAGCGAGGTCTATTACATGCAGAGGTCGAAGCAATGCAATCCACGCCGAAGCATCCTTGTGGAGTGGGTTGACGTCCATCCACCACCATACAAAAATATATGGATGGAACTGGCGATTTTCCCAGATGGATTGCCATCAGTGGATATCCGTGGACTACTTTAGGTATCTTGAAGAACGTTCTTGGTATTGAAATAAATATTATTTCTGTATGTATAAACCGCGAAACGCGTAAACCGTTCGATTCGAAACTTGCATTATTTCGCAGGTTAGTAAGCTTACATTAATTTCTTAATACATTACTAATAAGATGATATATAAAATACCGGGCTAACAGAGGATGGGCTAATAAGGACCTTGCTTAACTTGGCAGTATCGAAATATTTATTATAACAAAAGGGCTTGGCCCTTTAACAAACGATCGGAGGATGTGGGAGGCATCTCCGATATGGGCCTCGGGTTACGTGACATGGATCCCGATGGATTTAACGGATCCAGGTGGATATATGTACTTAAAAATTATAAATCCGGAAAAGTCTTCCGTATTTATAAAGATTTAATTTATTTATACGATATAAATTTGGATAAATTTAACGGATTTAAACGGATTTTAATTAAAATATAAAAATTTTTAATATTTATAATTTAAATAACCTTAATTTGTAAAATAATATTAATTATTTAACTAATTTTTAATATTTCTTATTATTATACGTAATTAACCGTATAATTTACTTTTTTTTAATAATATATTATTAATATAAACCGTGCGGTTTAAATTTAATAAATAATATAATTTATTAACTGTTATATATTATAAGCTTTTAATTAATAATATTATTAAGTTTAAAAAATATTTCCGATATTAAATTAACTAATTAAGAATTCATAAACTTTATTTATATAATGCTGGACGATATGATAAATTCGGACGGAAAAAACTTTTATGAAAATTAAACTTTAGCGGAAAAAAAGGTATTTAACGATTTAACGCAATAAACGGATATATTATTAAAAAATTGCGATCTTATAACTTTATTATAAAGAACTTATAAAAGATGTAAAGGGAAGAATAAAAACCTTATAACTAAAAGTCTCTTAAAAAATTAATTAGTTTAATAAATATTTATTAAAGAACTTAAAAAGGTATTAAAGTAATATAAAATTAAACTATTTAACGGAACTTTTATTAAATTAAAATTATTTTATATTTAATACCGAACTTATTTTATTCTTCTTTTAATTTAATATATAATATTAATATTAAAATTAAATTAATAATTAATTATTTAAGAAGAAATATAATAATATATTACGTTTCCGTTAAGATCACGATTACGTAAAAGACGAATAATATATAATAATTAAAAAAGTTCGAAAATAAGTTATAAAGGTGTTTAAGAAAATAAACGAAATAGCAAAGGCTAAAATATAATTCTAAAACTTGATATAAAAAGGTTTCGTATTAAAGTACGGTATTACGTCTATTTAATAAATATCGAAAATAAATTAAAGCTATAAAATATTTATAATTACGTTTTTTAAATGTTTAAAAGAAAAATCTTAAATTTTCTTTAAAGAAAAACCGATTCAAACGTTTTTTTAACTATATTACGAAAATAATTAAAGTTACCGATTAATAATACGTATAAAAATGCGAACATTAAATATTATAATAATAAAGTTAAATATGTTATAAGACTTACTTTATTGAAGGAAAGTAATATATTTTACGGTATATAATTAAGATTTAAAAAATTAAAAGCCATATTAAGAAAATTTAAATT
Organism: Monosporascus sp. MG133; assembly: GCA_004155925.1. Taxonomy (NCBI): domain Eukaryota; kingdom Fungi; phylum Ascomycota; class Sordariomycetes; order Xylariales; genus Monosporascus; species Monosporascus sp. MG133. The sequence goes on along the minus strand of QJNX01000092.1, from coordinate 37,873 downwards.
TAGATCAACTATTATAATTACCAAAATGATTAACATTAAGAATTAATATAAGGTTTTTAAAGAATAACGCCATAATTAAATCCTAGTACTTAAAAGGATAACCAAAAGGTTCTAAGGAAAAAATGAGGCCGTTATTTTTAATATAATTAAAAAAAGAGAAATTTTTAATGTAGCGTTGAAATTATAAAACGGATTATAAAAAATTAGGATATTTTTTAAAGTCATTATTAAATGATAAAATATTGTTTTAATTAAATTAAACAATGTTTAATAATATTAAAAATAAAATATATAAAGGAAATTAATAATAAAATTCTTTTTATTTCGGGCGTAATAAAAAGAATAAAAAGGAAAGTTTAATGTATAAATTAAAAAACATTAAACTTAAAATAAAGCTTTTTATTTAAAAACACCCGAATTAATAAAAGATATTATACGTTATTTACTATATAAAAACTTATCATCTTTAATGTTAAAAATAATAAGAATATGTTTCATAATCATATTTATATATATATATAATTAAAAGTTCGAATTTATAAATTAAATCGGAAAAGATATTAGGGATTAAAAATAATACCGGTATTTACATAGTATAATTATTAAAAAATATTATCCATATCCTTATAATAAAGAAAAGTTAGGTAAAGGGAAAAAGTTACGTAAAATACAACCTTATATATTATATCGAATAATATAACCATAAGATAAAAAAGAATATATCTATTAAATTATTTTTTATTAAGTGTTTTAATCAAAGATACGTTATATAAAAAAATTCGAAAACTTATTAAAAATATGGCATAATATAATACCTAATATTAACGAAAACATTATCCGTACGATTTCGAATTTATTCGACGAAAGGATTTTTATGCATAATTTCTTAAATTTAAAACTTAGTAATAATTCGAAAAGAATAGTTAAAATAAATATAAAGAACTAATTAAAAACTAAAAACGTATTAAAATATTAAAAGAAAACTTAAAAGATAAATTTTACTTATACAAATGTTATAAGCTAATGAAAATAAAAGGAGTTAATATATACCTTTTATAAAAACTTTATATATAATAATAAATAAGATAAAACTTTCTTTTATTATAATTAAAATACGAACTAAGAAAAGGTAATATATTATTATAATAATTTAAAACACCGACCTAAATTAAAAGTAATTTAAAACTAATTAATAAGTTAATTACAAAACAAAGTTTTTCCAAATTTATATTTAAGAATAAAGATAAATTATTCATTTTAATCTTATTTTAATACGAAGTTATAATATAATTTTTATTAAAGAATAATTATATTATTATAACTTTTACTTTATATAAGGCCGACTGAATCGAACGTATGTTAATAGAAACTCGGGCGCTAAAGGACCTTATTAAACCGTGTTGCTAGCGGGCATAAGGTTCATTAGGGTCGAAGCATATCGGCAACCACGTATGTCAGCCTCCCAAGCCAACATTAGTCGAGAAATTGCGTACTTACGGGGCCCTAGCAGTCTTCTTAGGAATAAGGCTTCACGGAACTAAGGTATATAATCTATCTTAATCTTAAAAACTTTTATTTAATTATCGTATGCGAAAATATTAAATATAATATCTATCGTATAGATTATATCGCATAGAAATCTTTTATATATTTAGCTGAGCTTAAGAAATAAGGCTTGAACTTATATGAACCTTATATTTATTATAATTTTTAAAGTAATTAAAATTTAATTAAATAAAATTTATTTCTTATTTATCTGTAAAAATAACGTAAAAAGAATTCTTGTTATTTACTTAATAACGACGGTAATAGATATAAGTATAAGAATATAATAAAAATATTATTATGTAAAAGAATACGATATATATAAGCGGACGAAATAAATATATATAACGTATTATCGTTATAATCAAAAAACGATTATAGGAAATAAAAAAGGATTTATAATACCAGCCTTAAAAGCAAAAGAAACTGGTGAAAATATTACTATAATATTATATATATAAATAGTTTTAAAAAATAAATCGAAATAAAATTACTAAATAATTAAAAAAAAATACTAAAACGATTACTTTTTATGTTATACATAATTTAAACGAATGAAAACTATATATATTATGAAAATATTTTGGAAATAAGTTACGAAAAGAATATATTAAACGTTCTAAGTTATTAAGAAGTTACTTTATATTTTTCTATTAAAAAAACCGCAAGTTGCGGTTAATAATTAACTGTTAATAATTAACTGATAATAATGAAATAATATTATAATTAAGAATCTTATAAATTTATCCTTAATTACTGGAATAAAATTGTTTTATTAAAGCTTGAAAATTTATTACCTTACATATACGAAATAATGTCAGCAGTCACAGTGATCGAATGCAGGAATCTGGCGTAATTTTCTGTATGTTCTTTAATGGTATTCTAGGAAAGGACTAATCTAGTCCGTGGGCAATTGTCAGCTAGCAGGGGTGCGCTAGCACCCCATATACGGAAAAGCTCCCCCTGATCGGACCATATATGTTCCGTGGACAGATTATATTAAAATGCAGTACGCGTTCTAGAACGCCTGCAACTAGTTATGTAATGTAATATTATTAATAACCCTTATATCTGATAATTAAAAGTTTTATTCGCTTAATTCGCGTTATTATTAATTAATTAATAATTATTAAAACGATATAGGTTATATATCAATAATAATTATTTATATCTTTTATTAATTATAATAGCAACCGTACCGATAACGTCCGTAATTATTTATAATAATCTTAGAAACTGGAATAAATTTAAGGATAAATTTAAAACTAAAATTAAAGGATATAATTTATAAAAATATATTAACCGTAATTAAAACCTTCTATAACTTACCAAACGTATACCGCCCGATATAACTATTTATTTAAAAAAACGATTTTGTTAATCGGCGCGAGGAATTAATTTATTTTCCGAAAAAATTATACAAATCGAAAAAGTTAATTAAACGGGCCATCCGATAAATACCTTTAAAATAACGACCGAAGGTAAATAAGCTTATAATTAGGATTTTACGACTTATATTTACCTAAATCGAAAATATAAAATTTTCCGAAAAAGTTTTAACGAATTTATAAAATAAATTTTGGATAAAAAAATTTTATCGATTAAATAAACTTATTTAAACCTAAATAACGATTTTAAAAGCTGGTATACTAAATTACAAAAAGCCAGAAAAGTTTACGACAGTTAATTATTTATAAATATTAAGCGCAAATATAAAAAACGATTAAAATAAGCCCCGAAAGTTATAAAAAAGTTTAATAAATAAATAATAAGGTAACAAAAAATTATAGTTTAAAATTAACGTTACGGAATTTCCGAAACGATTATACCGGTTATTTGGACGAATTAATTATATACAGTAATAATACCGATTATGCCGAATTAATCGAATTTATTTATATTTTTTAAATAAGATAAAATCGAAAAAAAAAACGATTAATTATCTGGAAATTAAAGTTACTTTGTTAAATTATTAAATTATAACGAATTTATTATAGTTAACAAAAAACGTTAAGGTAACGTTTTTAACCTTATACGGGGTTCTTACAAATCTTTCGAATTAAAATAATCCTAATTAAGAAAAAATTAAGGATATTAATAATTAATTACGTAATAAAACCTTTAAGAAAGGGCCGAAATAAGGTAATCGTAAAAAATCCTAAACGGACCGAAATAATAGTAATAATAAACGGAAACGTTAAAAGTTAAACGTATAAAGGATTTAATACAAAACGTACCTAAACCTTAGGCATAAGTTATCCTAATATTATTACGCGTTTTTTAATAAAACTTTAATAAAATTTAAGCTTAATAAAAAAATTTCGGTATTAATTTAAAACCGGATTATTTCCGATTAACTTTTAAAGGAAAAAATTAACCGTTTATCGAAAATTATAAAAAAATTAATTATCCAAAAAATAAATTAATTTTTAAAATAAATAAAACGAATCTTAACGTACTTTTTGATTTTTAATTAACGTAATACGATAAATGTTACGTTTTATTTTTTAAAGAATTTATTTATTCCGAATTTAAGATTTATAATATATATTTTTAACCTTATTAGCAGGTTTTTAAATTATAAAACGACGATTTAAAACGACGGAATATACGTAAAGAAAAATTTTGTTCCGATTAATAGATACGGAAAAATAAATATATTACTTTAAAGCCTTATAAGCCCGAAAACGTTACGGTTATATAATGTAGCTTATTACGAAAATTTCGCGTATAATTTAATATTTTTTTAGCAGTTCCGGAAAAAAGGATATTAATAAAATAACCGAAAAAATAATAATTTTATTCGAAATAAATTTAATTAATTTATTATCGAAAATATTAGCGTAATAATATTTTAAATAACCTTAATAGCCTATAAACGAAACGTTAACTTATATATAACGAAATTACCGCGAACCGGTAACGGTACGATATAATACCTAAAATTAAAATACTTAAGGCCCGAAATAATCGCTTAATTATAATCCCATATAAAAAAAATCCACTTAAACCTTTTTATAATAATCGAATATTAAATATATAACCAAACGAAAATTAAAAGGTAAATACGTTAAAAACCGAAAAAAAACGTTCCGATTAAAATAACGAATCGTTATTAATTTTATAAATTTCGAAAAAAACCTTAAAGGATATAAATACGTTATATTTATAACTGATAAATACTTAAATTTTATTTAAAATATTTACTTTAAAAATCGAAAGTAAGATATATTAATTACGGTATTCCGATATCTTTTAAAGCTTTTAAAAAATTAAGATAAAATTTTTCCGTAAATATTCGAATACGATAACGAAATTTTAAAAAATTATTAATTTCGAAATATACTTTAATCGCTTTCTTTTAATATTAAATTTAAATTTTTAATACTATATACGCAGGTCCAAAACGGGGATATAAAATGCTTAAAAGGTGTAATTTAAAAAAAATAATTACGATACGAAATAACGTTAAATTATTTTCGTTTCTGATCGTATATATCCTTAAAGTAATAATATATTTATATAACCGTATTTTTAAATATGCTTTTTTTTGGTAAAATTTATATAAAGTTTATTATATTTACCTAACATATAAAAATGGCATTATAATATTTAATCGGAAGCTTTAATAAGTTTATTTGCAAATATACGGTTATATAACTTACGTTATAATTATTATTGCCATAAAAAAAAGTAAAAATTTTAAAAATTAAATTTTAAAATATAAATTAATTTTTTCGTCAGTTACCGATTTATAAATATTTATAAAATCTAAAATTTATTAATTAATAAAGTTATCGTTATTCGAAATATATAATATAACGAAAAGGTTATCTTTTTAAATAATATTAAAAATTTTAAAAATAACTTTTTTTACGTTATAAAAAATAAATTACGTAAGTTATTCCGATAAGTAAAATTACCTAATTAAACTTATACCCACCTTATATATATATATAAAAAAAAACTTAAACGGAATAATTTAATTACTGGTTGGATAAAAAAAATGGTTCCAAATAATATAGGCGTACGAAACGTACGGAATGGAAAAAAATAAGCTTGCTCGTATAAAATTAATTACTCTTATACGACCGTTATATTCGAACTATTTCCGTCTTTTAATTTATTATTTTTATTAACGTTTATTTTAATAATTATTACGATTATCGCGTTAACGGAAAAAATAAAAGTAACTTTAAGTTTTTATCGTTTTATTTAATTTAAAATAACGGTAAAAAACGAAAATATTTTACGGATTATAAACGTAAACTTTTTATACGTTCCGTATTAAAAAAATAATTATCGGTACGATTATAAGGTATAAAAAGCTGCGTTTAACGGAAAACGATTAATTTATTTTATTAATACGATTAATAATTAACCGGTAAATTACGGAAATTTAAGGAAAATAATTACCTGAAATATATGTTACCTTAATCGGAAAAGTTTTAATATAAAAAAATATAATATAATTTTTAAGTTACAAAACCGGATATATAAACGTAATTTACCGTTACTACCGTAAGGTTATAAAAAACTAATTATATATTTATAAATTTAATAAATATAATTAATTATAAAAATATAAAACGTATTTCGTTATACGAAATAATTAATAATTTAAAAACTTTTATAATAATATATACGTATTTATTTTAACTAAAAAATTATTTCGAACTTTAATTATTATTACGGCTAAATTTAACCTAAAATTTAAGTAATATAACGTTATAAACGTTTCTATTAATGCGAATTTATTTTATTAAGTATTTATAAAAATATTTTTAAATTATTTATAACGTAATAAAAATATTTAATTAAAAAAATATTATATAAATTAAAAAAATTACCTTTATTATGGTAAAAACATTTTATAAAGATATTTAAGGAATTAAAATTTAATTCCGTTTTATACGAACTTTATTATTTTATTCGTTAAAAAAAAATTTTTTTATAAATAATATTATTACGGTTTATTAAAAAAGAATTAAAATTTCGTTAATTAATTAATTTAATAAATACGATAACGGTATATTTTTATAAAAGATAAATACTTATAATAATTTTTTAATATAGAAATAATTAAAAATAAATTTAATAAAAAGATTTAATTATTTTAAGCCGATTTTATAAATAAATTAATTAATTTAATCTTTAAGAAAAGTTTAAATAATTTCCTAAATACGTTAATAATAAACGTTAAATTATTACCGAATTTTAATTTAACTTATTTAAATTCCGTTAATAGATATTAAAAAAAGATCAGTTTTATTTTATACGTAACGATTAATACGCGACCTGATATAATTTTTACGGTATTTAAATTTGTCCGATTTAACCTAAATTTTAATAACGTATATTATAAAATTATTAATCGAATTATTTTGTACTTAATCGGAACCAAAACGTTAACGTTATAATTTAAAAATAAAAATTCGTTAAATATTTAAAATAACGTTTTTTTTTAACGAATAATACGATTAATTAAAAAAGTTTTTAAATTTACGTTATAAAGTTATATAAAATAATAATAAAATAATAAATAAATAAGTAAAATATAATAATTATTTTTATAACCGAAACGGAATTATTATTTTTACGTAAATTATAAAAAAAAATTATTTTATTTTTAATTAATTAAAAAATTAAAATTTAATTTAAATATAAAATTATTAAATATATAATATAATAATTAATAAATTATACGGTTTAATAATGCCGACGTTATTTTTTTATAAATAAAATTACGATACGTAAATATATTTAATTATTAATTTCGTAAAATTATAAAAAAAAATATAATTAAAATAAAATATATGTTTACGGATAATATATTAATTAATAAATTAATAAAAGTTATATTACGTAAATTTTTTAAATATTTTAAAAAGTAATTAAAATTAATAAATATTATAAAAATTTTAAATTAACGGAAAATTATTTGAAAAATTATTTTAGATAAAAAATTAACTAATTAAAAGGATTTAATCGCCGGAAGAAAGGTAAAATAGATAATTACGCCTTTAAAAAGTAATAAAAGGTAACAGTTAACGCCGTAACTGTATTAAGGCGTTAAAGGGGTATGTCAGCTAGCAAGGATACGCTAGTACCCCATATACGGAAAAGCTTCCCCTGATCGGACCATATATATTCCGTGGACAGATTATATTAAAGTGCAGTGCGCGTTTTAGAGCGCCTGCAACTAGTTATGCAATGTAACATTATTGATGACCCCTATATCTGATAGCAATCGCCCTTATATATATGATTGGGTGACAAAGGATCGTTAGTGGACAAAGGCTGTCCCAGGCAGCATTCTGCTGCCTGGCCCACAAAGCCTGGGCTACAAAGCCCACCAGCCGGCAACACCTGAAAGCACCAATTGCCGACAGATTGGTTAATATTTAGCGTTGTGGAGTGGTACTTGAGTGACTTTGAAAAAAACGGAAAACGAGCCAGCGGGGCCTGAGCTAGCTGAGGTAAGCTTCGCTACCCTTTATTTCTAAGACCTCTTAGAGGTCAACCATATAATTTATCCTTCTTTAACCGTATATGCTTTAGTATGATGTCAGTGTCTTATATTCGGCCTCGAACAGATTTTGATTCATGATGTCCCATAATCTAACGACAGATGACTGGGCACGGTTCAAAACGGAGATATACAGTCTGTACATCGTCGAGAACCGACCTCTTCCAGGTGACAATGGCGTGATCAAGTTGATGGATACCCGCTTCAACTTTAAGAAATCGTGAGTCATCCTATGTTAGGCTCAGTGGGAGATAATCATGGTGCTGAACGGGTTCAGAAAATCCCAGTATGAGACACGACTCAAGGAATGGGGCTTCGAAAAGTACTCCAAAGGAACTCCAGCAGAGGACTTCAAGATTGCCAGCTACAGAGTCAACAAGGCCAAGACTTGTGGAAGTGAGATTCGAGCCTACCGGCGTGGGAAGCTGGTGACTCCCAGAGTGCTCAGAACGCGAGGTTACTTAACAGTGTTAGAACTGAAAGCCTTTGAACAGGGTGGGTTGCTCCTCATTCTCTGCTACCTCACAATTTAGTCTAATAATAGGCTTAACTTCCCAGCTTCCACGCCTCCGACCCCGCCGGATTTCAGCTTTAGAATGCCCACTGCTTCACCTGAAAGTCAGCACCCAGCCACTCCGTCTGCGATTGAATGTCAATCAGCTCCTCAACAAGGATCCTCATCTGCCGGTCCCGACTCTGGAACAACAACCCCGCAGTCTCCAGCGGCCGATACACTACCTATCACTTCCAGTCAGCAGGTCTCCTCGCCCGCTTTGTTAGATTTGAGCATCATTCACGCAACCAGCTCTTTCATAGGGCAGAGCCCTGGGCCTGCAAGCCAACTCCTTTCTGAGTCGGTCCAAAGCTCAGTTCTCACTTCCCAGGTTCTTCGGAGTGGGCCGGTATTTCTACAATCATATTCCGGCCAAAACGTCCTACAAGAACACACGGTCCCTGCGGTAACAGAACCCATCTCTTATCGGTATAGGCAAGAGGACGAAGACCGTATTCGAGAGGACCTGTTGACGATGGAAATGCTCTATGGGACCGCTCATTCTGGCACCTTAAGTGCCCTGTTAGAACTGGGCGAGGTGCTAATTGACCAAGGACGGTACAGATCAGCCGAGGAAGCAATTCGAAGATCACTGGATGCGAGTCCGAATGTGAACAGCAACAAGATCCATATGCTTGATGCCTTGGATCTTCTGGGTCGAACCTTACGTTTACAAGGATGTTTTTCTGAAGCACTGAAATTGCAAGTTCGCATATTAACGTCCAGGAGAAATCTTCTTGGATTCGATCACGCTTCCACCTTACGCAGTATGGGGCAGTTGGCCTCTACATATAGGAGTCAAGGTAAATGGAAAGAGGCTGAGGAGCTACAGACAGAAGCTAAGGAGGCGAGCTGGAGAGTTATGGGTCAGGATCACCCGGACGCCTTAAAAAGCACTCGCAAACTGGCACAGATATTAGAAGTTCAAGGACGATGGAAGAAAGCAGAGGAACTACTAATGCAGGCGGTGGAGACGAGCGTTAGCACACTTGGACGGAACCACATAGACGCGTTAAAATGCCAGGCCTGTCTGGCGTCAACTCTTGGCCATCAAGGCCGGTGGAAGGATGCCGAGTATCTACAGTTACAGGTGATGGAGACGAGAACTAAGGTACTGGGCTTTGAGCATCCCGACACATTAAAGAGTGTATTCTCTTTATCAGAAACATATATTGGTCAAGGGCGATGGAATGATGCCATGGAGCTGCAGGTAGGAGCGATGAAGACAATGATGAAGGTGTTGGGTGGCTGCCATCCAGACACTTTAGATGGAATGGGAAGTCTTGCGGCGACTTACTACTATCAAGGGAAATTTAAAGAAGCTGAGGATCTAATCCACCGAGCGATGGAGATGAGTGTGAGGGTACGAGGCAAGGAGCATCCGGATACGTTAACCCATATTGGAAACCTGGCATCGACATATCGCAGCCAGGGACCATTAAAAAAGGCCGAGTCGCTGGATGTCCAGGTGATGGAGATAAGCATCAGGATACTTGGCAAGGAGCATCCCCATACGTTGACCTATATTGGAAACCTGGCGGCGACGTACCGGGACCAGGGACGATTAAAAGAAGCCGAGTCGCTGGATGTCCAGGTGGTGGAGATAAGCATCAGGATACTTGGCAAGGAGCATCCCGATACGTTGGCCAGTATGAGTTGTCTAGCGTCGACGTATCGGAGGCAGGGACGATTAAAAGAGGCCGAGTCGCTGGATGTCCAGGTGATGGAGATGAGCATCAGGATACTTGGCAAGGAGCATCCCGATACGTTGACCAATATTGGAAACCTGGCGTAGACGTATAGGAGCCAGGGACGATTAAAAGAGGCCGAGTCGCTAGCAGTCCATGTGATGGAGATAAGCATCAGGGTTCGAGGCAAGGAGCATCCCAACACGTTGACCACTATGAGTGGTCTAGCATCGACGTATCGGGGCCAGGGACGTTTGAAAGAGGCCGAATTACTGGAAGCAGAAGTGATGGAGATCAAGGCGATATGCGCATAAGAGGGTGGATTCTTCTATTACGGTCTCAGACTATACCATAAAATATGCTCGGGAGTTATCGTCACTTATCATAGCTCTGCCGGATTTGGAATGTTTTTCTTAGATTTGCTATTATTATTATTATTAGAGTTTAATGCCAGTAGAGGACTGGAAAAACTTCTAGGTCGGGAAAAACGCTATTAAGATTAAATAAAATAAATCCCGCTTTTGCAAATCCGGACTTGATATTATTAGTCGTTATAACAGCTTTAAACACGTTATAAAAGGTGTTACGGCGAGCCAATTAAAGAATGAAGACATTCTAATATACACCCATTAGCCTAACGATACTTAACAAAAGAAAATGGAAGTTCAGAACAGGTTGCTGACGCTGAGAGCTCTGACAAAGACCTCTCTGAAAGTTCGGGCCATCATGGCCCGAGCCCCTAATCTAACCCAGCCTGTAACATAGGACTGGCCGGCACATTGCCCCCCTCTTAAAGTGGGATGCCGGAGACGCTAAGAGCAATCCCCACTAGTAGCTAATCTAGTTAGGCCAGGGCCCAGCTAAGGCACCTAGCCTTTAGCTAGGTCCGACATGTCCATTACCCGCAAATCAATAGTCAACTTCCCTGCTCCGTTACATCACTAAGATCAGGTTACCTCATCGAGATCAGGCCCTATTTTTAAGGTGGTGCTGCGCCGCAGGCGCAGCCGTGGCTAGCGCTTTTGATCAAGAAGTAACTGTAAGAGTTAAATGTATCGATTAAACCGTTTTAAGAAAAAACTTTACACCTTAAGTCGAGAAAGCGCTGTTCTGCCCGCCGAATTTGGCTGGCACGTGTCATCAATTCCGGCGGCCTCGACAGCGAGGGAGTACTTGCGGCGCAGTGTCACATGCAGGTATCCTATACTTAGTCACTCCGTAACGCCCCCCCACCTTCTTCTCGTCTCCTCTATCAGCCCCACCTTTCTATTCTAGCGTCGATTTCTCGATTCTCTTTTCAGCATCCCCGAATCCAGGTTCGCGGCCTCGAGGAGCCATTCCTGGCTCCTACAGCCAGCAACTCAAAATAGCCCGGTCGCCCACACAGTTTCCTTCGGGTCGTCGGATCTGTCTGGTAGGGTTATAGTGTCTCGTCGACCACCTTCTCTTGCTCCTCGATCTTCTACCCTCTTCTTCCCAATCACTAACCCACCGTTTACAGCATGGCACCAGTCCGCCCTACTAGAGGAGCTCGTCACAATGCCAACTTCATCAAACGCTTTACTAAGTAAGAGGCCCAGAGGCGAGGTGTAAAGCGAAAGGTTATATTCACGGCTATACAGCGTGTAACGCGTTGTTACGAACCGCCTCAGGCGGGGGAGCCTGGCGGCGCAGGGAAGGCGCTATATGGTAAACGAGAGACGGTAAAGCGAGACCGTATCCGACGAAGGTTGCTAACCGCCGCTATAGTAAAAGAAGAATTTCCTCGGCTAAACGTCTTCCCGCTTTTTATAGATAGTAAGTTATACTTACGCTATATTAGAGACGAAAGGCTATCTTTCGAGGAGAGGACCTTTAAGTATTATCGACTAGCCGTGATATTGACTTGGGGAATACCAAAAAGGGGTTTCAGTAATTAGGCTTGAGCATCGTTTTCTTAGTAAGCAGGCTGGTATAGATAAATCGTTTACGCTGGCTGCTGTTAATAGTTTTAATCAAGCAAGCTTCAACTTTTCAATATTCCAAGTTCTTGTAAACACGTATTTAAGCGTGTAAACTTGTTAAATATGCTCTGATCAGTCGCTATCAGGTTATTTTAAGATGGAACCCCCCCTCACGCTCCACCCCCCCAACGCGCCACCTATTTTTAAGGCTATTAATAATATAACCCTTTAACGCAAATAAGAATATCTCAACAACCACTTGTTTAATTAACTCCATATTAAACGTTACGTATAATAATATAATCCGGATCACTATTATTATCTTTTTTACCTTCAGAGGATTTTGTTACAGTACAGGAACAGGGGTTCCTGTCGTTGGAGAAACCTGCTTTCGGAGGTCTCGAAGGAAGGTTCCGGTCGGATAAACCTCGGGTAGGGAGAAGTTTGGCTTCCCCGCGCCAAGGTTTAAGTAATCTAATTAATTTAAGTGATCTATATAATCTGGGACTAGATTACATAAATTATATAAATCAGATAAATTTATAACATACTTACTTTTTAAAATTAGATATATAACGAACAATTTTTTATATAAATAATACTTATTAATTTCGCTTTTTAATTATTAATTTAAGTTTTTAATTAAAGGCAATTATACCGTTTTCCGATTAAGGGAAAAACCCGTAAATTTTTTTAACGAACATCTTATTTATTATATTATTATTACCTATAAATTAAAAATTTCCATTTCGGATATTACTTATATTTCCAGATAAATATATAATAAATTCGTTATATTTTAATAACTCCTTGATTAATAACTAACGGATAATTTAAGGCCTAATTAAACATAAGCTTTCTTAAATCCGGTAAAAGTAATATTATAAAATAACGTTAAAAAAATAAATAACATATTTAATTCTTATTATTAGTTAATAAAAGATTAAAAATTAAATTAAATAATTTACCCCTTATTAAAAACTTTTTTTAATTAATTAATAATATGGTAACTATAATTATTAAAACTAAAGGTTTAAAAAGGTTTTTTTCTTTTTAATAATAATTTATCCCTACCCCTAAAAATTTTATTAAATCCAACCTAAAAAGTCCGATTAAAAGGAAAAAAAAATTAAGGAAGTTTACGGCACGGAAATCGAAAAAGGAAAAGAAAAAAAGCTTATAACCGATAAATAATTAAACCTTATGGCTAAAAAAGTTATAAAATTCCGACGAAAAAATACCAGATTTGCCCGATAGCTAAAAAAAAAAAAACTTTTATACCCCCTTTAGGAATTACTTTTCGTCCAAAAACCTTAATTCCTCCCTTATTTAATTACGACCGAAAAAAAATTATATCCCCTTTTACTTACCATAAAATACCTAATATTAAAGGGTATAAACTAATTACCCTTAAACCTTATAATAAGTTTACGGATATAAAAAAATTTTCAGTTAAAGCCAGATTTTACCTTAAATAATACGAAAACTTTTTAACGGAAAAATACCAAAAAGTAATAGCTATTTTATAGCTACTTGCTAAAAAAGTACTTAATTAATTCGAACCTATTTTTAAGGATTATTTCATAAATTACCTTAATAATTATAAAAACTTCGAAAAACGAATATAAATTTTATTCGGAAATATAAATAAGTAATAATATACGGTTAAATAAATACATAAATTTCAGCAAATTACGTTAATAACTAAATATACGACTAAGTTTAACCGGCTAATAACCATTTTTAAACTTCCATAAGATATATTATTTTTTTTATTACGACGGCCTAAAACCTTAAGTTAAAAATAAAATATTTAAGGTACTTAAAATAAATTCCTTCGAAGATTATATAAATAAGATTATTATCGCCGACCGACATACTTTTAATCGATACCTTAAAAAGAAAAATACCGGCAAACAAAATAACGATAAACGTTTTAATAATAAGAAAAAAATTAAGGACAGATTTTAAAAGAAAGTTAATATTACTTTAATAAAATCCAAAAAAATAAGTCCAAAATTAAATATTTTAATTATAATAAAGAGGGCCATTTTAAAAACGAATATTATTTTCCAGCGAAAAAAGGGAACCTTTAAAAAGGAAAAATCTTTTAGCCCAAAAAAAGGTTTACGCGGCCGAACGAAATACAAACAATAAGGAAAGAAAAATAAGCTTTATTTCCGCTGATTAGGAATTTATTATCGTTATAATTAACAGGGTTAAAAATAACGACCCAGATTATAACGATTATGTTATTTACAAAAATATTACGGTTAAAGCTTGCAAATATTATCCAAAATAAGCAACTTTTAAGGTAATTATTATGCTAGGATATATTTGTTACCTTAATATATAAAAATGTAAAATATACGATTAAAATAGTTAATTATGAAAAGATTTCGGTAGCTATTAATAATTATCTTCCGAATATTACATTTTTTTAAAATATATAATATACCTAAAACCTTTAACTAATAATTATAAGTTTTTATATTTTATTATTTATTATAATTATAACTGCCTTATTTATTACCGGATTAAAGAAAATAATAACTTTTGGCCAGAATATAATAAGGAAACGCTTACAGAACCAGACGATAAGTGCAAATATACAAAAACCCCTTAATAACCAGATTACCCTAGGTTTTATTACTTATACCTTAAATTAAAATAAAGCTAAAAAGCTATAACGTAAAAATATTTATATTATTTATTAATATTATATAATAAACACGAACTTCTAGCTATAAAAATACCCTTTTTAAAGGTTTACCTTTCTAACCCGATAATTCGCAAAATATAAAACCTAAGAAAGAACTAAAAGAAAATAATTATCTTCAAGTACTAGTTTGGTAACAGAAAATAGTTTAAGTATATAAAAGATTATTATACTAAATACGCAGCCAAAAAAGTACGCGAATAAAAACGTTTTTTAACCCTTAAAGCATACGAGTTAAAAAATTATAAAAGCTTTCGAAAATAAGGTACCGAAAAGCCCTTATATATAAGACTTTATGCGAAATAAAAAAAAGAATACGAAATTAAATCGAAATTTTTATTTACTATAAAAATAAGATATTTAATGCCATAATCGATTCCGGAATAGAAAAAAAAATTTTTTAAGATAACCGAAAAATACCAAATTCCTTAAAAATATAAATAATAATTATATAAATTATAAATAATAGATGGAAACTTATGTATTTACGATAATAATCGAATTTTCCGAAAAATAAAAAAATTTATAGTTTAAATATAAGGATATTTAAAACGGATTAATTTCGATATTACCGATATTTTAAAATACGATATTATTTTAAAAATACCATAATTTCGCTCCAATAATCCATGGATTAATTAAAAAACTTTTATAAAATAATTTTAAGGAAAAATTTCATAAAATCTGTTATATAATTAAAAAAACTAAAGTTTTTAACTTAATAGTAATAATACTTCCTAAATATCGACGGTTTAAAAAATTATTTAAAAAACGAACCCGAAAAAAATTACTTAATTATAATTAATAAAATTATAAAATTTCCATTAAAAAAGGATATTACCTAAAACTTTATTAAATTTATTATATAAATCCTAAAGAAAAAAAGTTTTCTGGATAAGTTTTTTACGAGATTTTAAAAAAAATTATATTTAAAAATCCGAATTACTTATAAAATATCTAGTTATGATAATACCAAAATAACAAAATCAAAATCGATAAAAATAAAAATTTAATATATAAACGAATATATAATTATCGATAACTAAACGATATTATTATTAAAAATAAATATCTACTAACGTTAATAAATATTATACGGGAAAATATTAATAAGGTTAAATAATTTATAACTTTAAATTTACTAAACGGTTATTACTTAATTCGAAGAACTAAACGCAAAAAATAAAAAACCGCCTTTAGGATTATTTATGGATATTACGAATATAAAGTTATACCTTAAGGGTTAATTAATGCCCCAGCCAGTTTTCAGTATATACTTATTATTATTTTACGGAAATTTTTAAATAAATTCGTTTTCGTTTATTTAAACGATATTCTTATTTATTTAAAAAATTTTAAAAAGTACAAAAAATACGTAATTTAAATTCTGGAAACCTTTAAAAAGATTAACTTATTAATAAACGTTAAAAAAAACGTTTGGTATACCTAAAAGCTAAACTTTTTAAGCTTTATTATTATGCCGGGACAGATTTAAATCCAGGATTCCAAATTAAAAACTGTTAAAAACTAGCTAATCCTTGATAAAATTACTGTTATTAATATTTGTTAATTTTTAGGATTTATTGGTTATGTACGATTTTTGGTCCAGAATTACGGTAAACTTGTTAATTTTTTAATTAAGTTTACTACCAAAAAATACGTCGGAAAAAAGTTCGAACTTTTAAAGGAAGTAAAAAAAACCTTCCAGAAAATTAAAAACAAAATTATTAGCGCCCCGGTAATTAACTTACCAAATTATAACAAAAAAAACGATTTAAGATAAATATTTTAAATTACGTTTTTAAAGTAGTTTTAAAGTAATTAAAAAGTAATAAAAAATAATACCTAATAATATATTTTTTTAAGACTTTTAAAAATATAAAATTTAAATACTTTATTTACGATAAGAAGTTATTAATAATTATTTTAACATTTAAAAAATGGAAACTATTTCTTAATAAAATTAAGGAATTATTTAATATTTATTTAAACCATAAAAATTTTACCCGATTTATAATAACTTAAAAACTAAATAAACGTTATAAAAATTAAATGGTTTTTTTGTCCAAATTTAACTTGAAAATTTATTATATTAAAAGTGAAAAAAATATTTAAGCGGATATTTTAAATCGAAAAAAAGATTATAATTCGAAAGTTTTTAAACGAGATATATAAGTATTATATCGTAAGGACGATAAAATAGTATAGCTATATATAACTCTAAAATAGCTAACCCCGGAAAAATTAACCTAATTTAAAAGCTTTTACGACCCGAAAAACCAAAAAAAATTAGATAATTAAAAAAAATGATAAAAACTAGTTAGTATTTTACGGCAAAATTTATATTCCCCGTTAGCAACAAAAGGAATTCGTTAAGAAATTTTACGAAAACCCCTTATATAAATACTAAAAAGTATTTAAAACCATTAAACGACTTTAAGAAAAATACGATTTTCCAAAATTCCGCCAGATAATTAAATAAGTAATTAAAGATTATAACGTTTGCAATAAGGTTAAGGTAGCTTGTTATAAGCCGTATGGATTATTATAACCTATAAATATACTTAATAAAATATGGAATATTATAATTTGGGATTTTATTATTAGTTTCCTTATATCGAAAAACCTTATTATTAGAATTAAGTACGATATAATATAAGTATTTTTTATTATTTAAAGGAACCGTAATAGTAAAATAATTAACTTATGCCTTTATTCGATATTATCTTAATAAATACGGAATACCAGAAAAAATTATTTTTAATCGAAATAAACTTTTTATATTTAAATTCGGTACTAATTTTTTAAAATAAATCGGTATTAAGTTTAAATTTTTTAACAACTTATTACCCCTAAATAAACGGTTAAACGGAACGATTAAATTAGACCCTGGAATAATACCTCCAAAATTATATTAATTATTAGCAAGATAATTAAGTTAAGCTTTTACCATTTATATAGATAGCTTATAATACGTCCGTTAATAAAAATATAAGTATATTATTTTATATAGCCGTATATAAACATAACGTAATAACCTAACAACTCGAATAATTAATACCTAAAGTATTAATTATTATTATAATAACTTTACGAATAATAATAATAATAATAATAATAAAAATTAAGATAATATAAGCCCGACTTTAAATTAAGTTATAATTTTTGTAATAAAAAATAATCCAATATTATAATAAGAAAAAAAATAAAGGATTAATTTTAACGAAAAAAGATAAAATTTATTTATTACGTTAAAAACAAAACGTAACGTTAAACTTTTCCCAAATTAAAAAAAGAATTTAACGATAAATTTAATTTCAAAAAATTCGGCCCGTTTAAAATTAAAAAGGTTATTTTAAAAACTAACTACAAATTATCATTATCTAAAACTATAAGAATATACCCTATATTCCATATCTCTTTATTAAAACCAGCCCTAAAAAATATCCCGCTTAAAAAAAACTTCGAAATCGAAAAAAATATTAATAAATACGAAGTCGAAAAAATATTAAATTCCAGAATGGTTAATAATAAAATCCAATACCTGGTTAAATAAATAAATTACCTACCTAAGGATAATATATAAAAATCTTTTAAATACCTAACGAATATAATAAATCTAGTTAAGGACTTTTACCGGCAAAATCCTAACCGACCGTTTTTAATATGGCCAAGGTTATAAACAATAACGGTCCCCCGTTTAAATCCAGGCTTTCGTCATTCTAGCCGAAAAAAATAAATACCTTTATTGCCTTATTTATCTTAAAAACAAATTACGCTTATTCCGCCTCCACGTAACGCTGCTCCTTTTCTAACCTTTCCCCTTTTTTTAATTAATTTAATTTTAAACTTTCCTTAACATTTTTAAGGCCCTTTTTTTTAAAGTTTTATTAAAAACGTAACCTTTTTAACTTCCTAATAAATTTTTTAAATTTTTCGTTTTATTAACGCCGTAACTTAACCAACCTTTTTTCATTATTTTTTGTTTTCTTTTCGCAATTTCCTAAAACGTTAAAAAACTGTTTTTAATTTTTCGTTACTTTTTAAACAAACGATTTTAAATTTCGTTTATTTTCTTTAAGGAATTTATAGTTAAAACGTAATAAAATAAATATTAATAACGAATATAACAGTTGCAACTTTAACGCCTTAAAATAAAGAAATAATTGGTTTTTTTAAACCAAATATAATTAAAATAAGGGAATATTTTGATACCAAATATTTTTATCGAATTAATATAAATATTACGAAAATTACGTTAATTCGGACGTAATTTCTTTTTTTCCTTTTTCCTTTTAAATACGACCTATTATGATAAAGTTAACTAAAAGGAACTTGAAAAAACCCCTTTTAATAAAATAAAAAGGCTATTTATAATTCTTATTTTTAAGATAAAAATCCTTGGAAAAAGGAAATAATATTATAATATAGGAATAAGGGTTCTTATCGTTAGAAAAACTTGCTTTCAGAAGTCTCGAAAAAAGGTTCCGGTCGGATAAATTTCGGGTAAGGAAAAGCTTAACTTTCTTACGTTAAAATTTAAATAATTTAATTAATTTAGGTAATTTATATAATCTGGAATTAAATTATATAAATTATATAAATCAGATAAATCCACAACATACTTACTTTTTAAAATTAGATATATAACGAACGGTTGTTTATATAAATAACATCCATTAATTTTGTTCCTTAGTTATTAATTTAAGTCTTTAATTAGAAATAACTATACCGTTTTCCGATTAAAGGAAAAATCCGTAAATCTTTTTAACGAATACCCTATTTATTATGCTATTATTACCTGCAAATCAAGAACCCCCATTTCGGATACTGCTTATACCTCCAGGTGGATGTATGACAGGTTCGTTACAGATTTATCTTATTACTAATTTCGCTGAATTTTAATAAAACTTTTTTTTACACGGTTTTTAACTTTATTTTTACTTTTTTAACCGAAATTATCGTTATAAATTCTTTATTTAATTCGGATTATACCTTTTTAATATTTTTAAGTTTCGTTTTATCCATAATTATAATTAATTAATTATTTTAAATTTCGGTAATTTTTAATTTATTATTATTTTTATTAAAAACTTTACCAATTTTACGGAATAAAAACCGTACGGTAAAATTTCCGAAAATTGGATTAATTTTTACCAAAAAGTTTTCGATAATATATATATCCCTAAATAATTTAAGCCTTTCAATACCTAAATTAATTATTTACCGATAAAAATTAAAACGTTAAAAAATAAAATTTAATCTGGGCTTAAATATTTCCGTTTATTAAACCTTATCCTAAACGTATTTATTATTTAACGCTTTCGTTTATTTAAGAAAACGCAAATTTAAAATGTTTTAACTTTTTATAATATATTACGAAATTATTATAAATTTTTATTACGCGTACGAAATTGCCTAAAAAAAATCCGTTTTATTTATAACTTTAAACGCCCGTCCGAAATAACGTTTCTGGAATTAATAATGAAATTTCCGCTTTAAAGTAACAAAAATCTTTATATTAAAAGGTTAAAAAAATACGAAACGTAAATAGGCAAAAAAATAATATAAATTTTATTTTAAAGGTATATTTATATAAAAATTTCGGTAATATAGTTATTATGGCCGTCGATAATTAAAACCTTTTATTCCTTAAGGTTCGCCGGCTTAATATAAAAAATAAAA
The DNA here is from genome assembly GCA_004155925.1 of Monosporascus sp. MG133. Taxonomy (NCBI): domain Eukaryota; kingdom Fungi; phylum Ascomycota; class Sordariomycetes; order Xylariales; genus Monosporascus; species Monosporascus sp. MG133. The sequence goes on along the minus strand of QJNX01000092.1, from coordinate 17,211 downwards.
ACTTTACGTAATTACTTTAAATTAATTTCGGTATTAATTTAATTATTTTTAAAAATAATAAAATACTAACTTTTATATATTTTACCGTCGGAATTAAAAAATTATTATTATTATACGTTATTGCCGTTAAAAATAATAAATAAATAAAAATTTATCCGTCAACGTTAATTAAATAATTATAATAATTTATTATTATTTAAAAACGTTTTTTAAAAATATAAATTTTTTAAAAGCTTTACCGAAAACGAAAACGTTTTTTTTATACCCTTTATTATCTTAATTTCGTCGGTATTATATTTATTATATTACTTAATAACCTTAATAACCGGCAGTTCGAAACGGTCGAATAATACGTTAACGGAAATCGGTAAAACCTTATTTAAATATTTATAATTAATAATTTTACACTTAAAAATTTTAATATTAAAGTTATGCCGTAAGAAACGAATTATTTATCCTTTTTTTAAATATTAAAACTGCTATTATTAATTAAAAACTATTAAATATATAAACGAAATCGGAAATACGGCAATATATAACCTAAATAACCTTATATAATAACTTAATAAATTAAACGTTTTTTTTAAATTCGTAATAATTTTTATTAAACCTTATTAACCTTTTTCCGAATAAAAACATTTTCGATACGGCATATAATATATTACCTATTAACCTAATAACCCTTTAACGCGGAACGTAATAACCTTTTACGTTTTACTTTATTTATAACTTACGCCGTACGGAATTAAGTTAAAAGTTACATATTGTCGCGTACGGCTGTACCAAAAGATTGATTGTTAAGTGCAAGATTTTATCTTGCTACTTAGCTGACACACCCCCTCAGTTGCTAGCGATCAGGTAGTAACTCGTATTCCTCTCATGGTACCATCTTGGGGCTGCTAGTGCATTTAAACCATGGCCAGTGTACTCCTCTCTTGGATCGAACTTGAAGCCTTTGGGAAAGTGGTCTGGTGCAGCAAATTACGCTAATTTTAGCTCCGAGCTTAGCTCATTAGAGGCGATGAGACTCTTAATTGTCGCGTACGGCTGCACCAAAAGAGCAAGGCCCGTCTCGTCGTACGAGGCGATCGACAGCTTAAGAACGCCTGTGGCAATACATACGCATCCACCCTAGCTGGACGGTCGTTTCGAGCTCTGATCGCTATCGCGGCTAGGTTCGACCTAAAGCTCAAACAGTATAACGCGGTAAACGCCTTCGTAAACGCCAACCTACCCTACGAAGTGTATATAAAGACGCCCCCAGAATACCCGTAACGCGGCAAAATTCTCCTGATCAGGAAGGTTCTATATGGACTAAGGGAGTCACCCTTACTATGGCAAAAAAACTTTACCGGGACGTTTAAGAAGTTAGGACTTAACCCCGTTCCTTACGAACCTTATTACTTTATTCGTTAAAAAGTATTTATTTATTTTTTTATAAACGATATTATTATAACATATCGTAAAAAAAATTAAGGCTTCGTTAATTAATTAATTCAATAAATCCGGAAACGATATATCCTTATACAAAATAAAAACTTATAATAATTTTTCGGTATCGAAATAATTAAAAATAAAACTAAAAAAAAAAAATTAATTAACATAATTTTTAAAAAAATTTAAATAATTTCCCAGATATACTTATAACGGACGTCGAATTATTACCGAATCCTAATTTAATTTATTTAAGTTCCGTTAATAAATACTAAAAAAAAATCGGTTTTATCTTTTACGTAATAATTAATACGTAATCCGATATATTTTTTATTATATTCCGATTTGCCCGATTTAACTTAAACCTTAACGATATATATTATAAAATTATTAATTAAATTATATTATACCTAATCGGTATTAAATCGTTAATATTATAATTCGGAAATACGGATTCGTTAAATATTTAAAATAACGTTTTTTTCGCAAATAATATAATCGATCGAAAAAAATTTTAAGTTTACGTTATAAAATTATTTAAAAAAATAATAAAATAACGGACAAATAAATAAAATATAATAATTATTTTTATAATAAAAACGGAATTATTATTTTTTATATAAGTTAAAAAAAAACTTTATTTAATTTTTAATTAATTAAAAAATTAAAAATTACCTTAAATATAAAATTATTAAATATATAATACGATAATTAATAAATTATACGGTTTATTAATACCGATATCGTATTTTTATAAATAAAGTTACGGTACGTAAATATATATAATTATTAATTATAAAAAATAATTAAAAAAATTTTAATTAAAATAAATTATACGCCTATAAACGATATATTAATAAATAAATTAATTAAAATTTTATTATAAAATTTTTTAAATATTTTAAAAAATAATTAAAATTAATAAATATTATAAAAATTTTAAATTAACGGGAAAAAATTTTAAAAGTTATTTTAAAAAAGGAATTAACTAATTAAAAGGATTTAATTGCCGGAGGAAAGGTAAAATAAAAAACTATAGCTTTAGGAAGCGATAAAGTGTAACGATTAACGCCATAATTACGTTAAGGCGTTAAGGGGGTGTGTCAGCTAGCAGGGGTATGCTAGCACCCCATATATGGAGATATCCCTCTGATCGGAACATATATGTTCCGGGGCTAGATTATTTTAAGGATTAGTATGCGTTGCGAGAGCGTACGTAACTAGCCATCTAATATAACACAACTGATGTCCCCTATATCTGACATATATCGTTCGAAAGCATAAATTCTGGTAAAAAAGAAAATTATTTTTTTAATTTTTTAAAGCATTATTAAAAAGTTTTTTATAAAGAAAGAAATCAGTAAGTGGATCGGAACGCGTCGCAGATGTGGGGTGGCGCGTTGGGGGGGTGGAGCGTGAGGGGGGGTTCCATCTTATGGCTTGATACTGATCCCTTGCTTTACAATCACTCCTCTTCAGCCCCGACTCCGACCACCTCCAACCCCTTCCTGTCTGCCCGACAACATTTCAATTGCTTCGGAACCCATTCCAATGGACTGATCTGACGTCTCCTACCCTCCCACAACGGGCACTGGGCCCTCTACGCAATACCCAGGTGGCGACCATAACCGCTCCTTATCAGCATCCAACTCCACCGCGAGGCCATCCCTTGGAGTTTTGGTTGACTCGATGTCAATATATGACCACTTTGATAGGGAGCATTTAGAAGAGATAAAAGAGAACGAGAAACATAATCTGATCTTTTACGACCATCCTAAATGTAAAGAGGAGGGGGTCAAGCTAAAGCACTTAGATCATTTTAGGGCGCACGTGATAAGCTATCACGGCGTCTCACTTCGTCGGAGCGATCAGGTTAAGTCACTTGCGAAGACATCTCGTAGGTTACTTTCCGTTTTTAGCTGACAGTCTTGTACAATTATCCGTTTGGCTATGCAAAAAAACCCGACTGCCTCAACACTGCTTCAGACCTGGGGCAATGCTTGGAGGGCGTGGGCGATCGGAACGCCAAAAGATGGTGGGAGCATGAGTTGTTGAATTTATTAAGAACCGGGGAAAGCGGAAAACACACTAGCTCTGTTTGTGACGATAAGTTGTTCTTAACACCGGCCCCCCGGCAAGGAACTAGATCGGAATTAGAAACCGCAATCTAGGGCGTTGGGAACCGCACGCTAACCTAGAATCCGGGACCCAAGCACGCATCGAGATAAAGCCAAAGGTTATATTCCATGCTTTTCCTCCGGATTTGTGGTTACTGGCAATGAAAATATATGCCGTCGATCTATCGGAGTTGACAGAAACCCGCTCTGAACGACTATCGGCCCTATAAACATTATGGAGATAATTACCTCCCGAGAAGTTAAACAGCAGTCAAGCTATACGAGAACCCCCATCCAAGCCCGTTGACACTGCTAGCTACCCATTACCAAAGCCAAAAAGGAAGAGGGACAGAAGTAGTAAAAATCTCCAGAAGAGATGGCGGACTCTAGTTAAAACTGGATGGGAGCTCCATCAGGCCCACGGCGCCATGATTTATTTCTCGATCTTGATACCCAGGACACGGAAGGGCTTTGTTTTTCGATCTGATAAGGAAGTTGCGCCGATATTACAAATGAAACTAGACTAATAGAAGGTCGTAAGAATAGGCTGCTTTAGATCTTTACATCGAAGTAACCAGTGCACGCCGTGGCAGACTTGAATCCGACAGTAAGCGATTTTGTTGCGTGAGAGGGAAGACTCGAAAGTCTCGTTTCTTATCATCCTTAATCGGCTGTTAAAGGGCCCGCAAAGGTGAGCTTCGGTGAAAGAGGGTGAAGCTCTCGCCACACCTGCTGCGAGGTCGAGAGATCAGGCACACTGTGCGGATTTATAAACCGTTACATAGCCTCATTGCGATGAAGCACAGAAGTCGAGTTGGAGGACCGAGTCCGTTGAGTGAGCTACGTTCCCGTTCTTGCCACGTTCAACAAGGACATCAGCGTTAGCAATGTAGCATGACCTGAGGTCAGAACTGGCGACAAGCATAATCATTCTGAACCGTCTAAAGGTATCTGCGTACATGGAAATTGACTACAAGAACTCCGTGCCGAATGCCGCCTCTACGTGCGCCGTAATATGCTAGCAAAACACAAAAGAATGCGCTAAACAGCCCATGCTTGACTGCTGAAAACCAGTCCAGTGAGACGCTCCGATCCGCGTGCGCAGCTCACCATCAGATACACGCTTAGCACTATAAACACGCAACATTGCGCCCGCCAATTCCCAGCACGGCACCGATCATGTGGCGGACAAGCTGCGTCAAGTGCATCTCGCGCTTAATCCTCCACACAGCTGCTTATGCGTTCTTGCTATTTCGAAAGAGGTTCCATTCGTTCTTAATGGCCGAGTCCGTCCGTAGATTCGGAAATCGCTTCTGGAAGGCCGCGATACACTTGCTGCGCTGGTTGTCTGGCCAGTTGAGGATGAATTCATGCTGCTTAGGCAGCCAGACTGACCCTGAAAGCTGAGCGATGTCTCCCTTCACCATCTTCTTCGCTCGCAACGTGTCCCATCGTCTGACGCACAGCCGTCTTAGTGCGTCTACCTAGGAACCGTTCTTGGAATGCAATCTCGCATGCGATGAGGTTCTCGGCTGGCCAAGTGATGATAAACTCGTCTTCTTCAGCTGACTAGCGACATTGCCATTGTTCAGAGTCACCTTGCTTCTTAAGGCCTCGTACTTCCATCGGATCATTAGAGATCGTCTAGTCCTTCGCCCAGTGAACCGCTCATTGAATGCATTAAAGAATGTGTCCTCTTCTGATGCAGGCCATTCCCTGATCATTTCGTCTTCCTCAGGAGTCCAGTTTGTATCACAACGTTGAACAGTGCTTGCTGAATGTTCGTTTCTAAGCATTGCTCGTCTTGCACGCAGCGCTTCGGTTGTCCGTCGACCTAGGAATCGCTCATGGAATGCCTTTGCGAACTCGGGGAAAACAGTACCGGACCACTCTTTGAAGTTGTCTTCTTCTACCGTCCATCGTAGGATACGCCGAGTAGGTCCCCCGGGACTTCGGCTGTCTCGTCTTCGCCATCGCTCTCGGATTGCCAAGCGCGATCAACGGTGAGGGAACTTGGCCTCAAAGGCATCAACTAATGCATCCAGATCATTGCCTTCCCATTCCAAGATGAACTGGTCCTCCTCAGGCGTCCAAGAGAAGGGGTGTAGAACAGCTCCGTCGTCAGACAATGTTAACACGGTTCCGCTGTTCCGGAGCAACTCAAACCATTTTGCGCCGATCGCACTCGACGATCGCTTCGTACCAAAATAGCCCCAAACCCGGTCGCGGACCTGATCGGTAGTCAGGTATTGACCTTGTAAGCTGTGTAGAAACTTGATCTCCTCAGTATTCCACACCACAGATGACCTTCCTTGCCTTTGACCTCTCAACCCTAGCCTAGCTGCCCTTGTATAGACACTATTATAGGATCGAGTAACGTGGAATTTCTCGTTAAGCATTTTGACGCAATGCTTTATAGCTTGTTGAACGTTGATTGGCTTCTCTGGCAGAAGCGAAGCGAGATACTCCTCGTGTTCGGTAGTCCATATAAGGCTGCGGATATGCGAGCTATGTCAAGGCCTTGCTTTCGTGCCTGATACCCAAGGGCACTCGCGCTATATTCAAGGCCAGACTCCGCTCTGAACTTCTCGATAGCGTCGTCCCAGTCGTCAGTAGTCTGAACAAGACGCTCAAGGAAGGCACAGCGGTCTGGGGTCCAGAGGCGGGCAAACGTTGAGTGTGCTTTCCTGGTCTTGCGTTCAGTGGACGATGGCTGTGCCTTACGTCGTGGTGCAGATGAATGTTCCCGGCGCATGGATTGCGCTTCGCTATTTGTTTCCCGAGAACCACTGGCGACGTTCTTTGGAATGGATTCCCCATAGGCTGTCTCTTTCTTGCTCTGTACTAGTAGAATCCGACAGCGTCGCTGGCTGTGCTGTCAAGGCTGGGTCTAAAGGCAGTGGTCCTGAGGCAAAGACTGGGTCGACCATGAGCTTGAATCGCAAGGCAGACTCTTCCCAGAGCTGGGATATCAGTATGCCGTAGCGGTCGCAGAAAGCGTAAAAGCTGTAAGAAGGCAGATCGCGTTTCAGTCTAGCGTCGAGTTTACCGCGGTCGCTGTGAAAGATGAAAAGTTTCTGGACCCATTCCGTGTCAAGGTCTGGGTGCAGATATGTGGACGCTGAAACACTCACGTCGTAGTTGTAAGGGTGTTGTGTCCTTGCCAGAACGGACTCTTCAAGAGCTTCTCGCATGATGTCCTGGGCCAAGACCGCCTCCGGGGAAAGTGTTCCAGTCCGGATGTACTCAAGAACCCAGCCAAAGCGGTAACGCAAAACTTTCACATCCTCGATCTTCCACTCCAGGTTCAATGGCCCAATGAACAGCATAGTCCAAAAGTGGTTATCATTTGCATCTTCTTGCTCACCGTTGAAGATGTCCTGGTGGTGGCTTCTCATGATGCTTATCAAGATTCGTAGGGTTGATGTTCGATGTTGGGCAAATTGAGTTGGTCCAACCCTTGCAAGCAGAATTTCCAATTGCTTTTCTGGTAGCGTGGACGCTTTGAGCTCAGGGTCGAGAACTCCGGAGAAGGTAGAGGACAAGGCTTTGTATCGCACATCATCTGAAGGCCATTCAAACAGCTCTTCCGATTTAGTTGCTGCAGTAAGAGCAGACTCATCAACTTCGCAACCCTCATTGTTCTCGCTATTGCTGAGTAGGGAAGACTTTTGGGACATGCTTGCTGTCTTTTTTGGGTCGTCCTGATACGCTTCGTAGCCGTCTTGAGCCGGGTCGTATCGCCATGGAGGAAGGTCTTCCAAGTGAGATGGGTGCCAAAACGTCGGAGACTGGCTTCGATAAATCCGCGCGAGCTGCATAGGGCCAAATGCTTTCAGGCGCTTTATTGGTACCCTGTCAGCAAGTAGCTGAGCCCGCACGCAGTACCATATCTCGAGAATCGTTCTAGCTCGAATCTGCGCGACAGGGTTATTTGCAGATGTCGGATGAAGAGAACAGATGTCTTGGTATGACATAACCCTTCGCGCAAAGTACATGCAAATCTGACGCATGCGGCTATTAACGAAGTGGGACCTCCAGGCAGGAACAATTTTCAGCGGCGACGGTGGTAATTCTAAGATATTATTGTCGCAGAATAGGGGTCACTTGCTTAGTCATCAAGCCCCAGGGAAGTGCATTCGCCCCACAGCAACGTTGTTATAGGGCTCCCAGAGTATATATAAAGCTTCCTAGCCACCATTCTCTAGTTTCCGAATTATCCATAACAATTCACGCTTTTCACACTCTATGCAACCTTTTCCCGCAATCAGCCTAACTATGACAATTATAATTAGTATTAACGAGATGCAGTAATAGTTGCAGAGAAGCGACTTACCGGAGATCTGTGGCCAAACGTCCTTGTGAAGGAGGCTCGGCAAATATCGCGGCAAGAAAGCCTGCAGAAAATAGGCTGTGCCTCCGTGTGTGAAGCCAGAATGACGAAGCATGCGTTCGACATCTGATGATGTTTCGTAGCTATCTTCCAATGCGGGAATGTGGAAGAAAAGGTCGTTTCCGTCTGTCGGCTCCTGAACAAGGCCTTTCTGACTCAAATGCTGTTTAAACAAGTAGAGCTGATTCCAAACGCATCTAAACTTGCTCGATCTGCATGAGATGAAGCCTGTATAGGGACGTGCTGCCAAGTGCCTATAGATCTTCTGGATCTCAGCGACGTTCTTGTCCACTCCGCGCTCGCGCAAAAGACTCGCTATGAGCTCCCAATTGATGCTAGAGGAGTGCTCGGGGTTGTAAATTGCCGTCTCGAAATCTCGTGAAACCTGGATCATAGTGTCCATATCGGTCCGTGAACAAAGAAAACTGATCGAATGTGCTCCAAAGGCCTTGCAGCCTTGTTTCAGAGGCAGCGCTCGATTTAAGCCTCTGAACGCTGGCGGGGGCATGTCCTGTGGCCTGTAGGCTGCTCCGTACCAGGCAGCGTAAATGTCGGTAAAGGGATTGATCGTTGAGCTGAGAGTCCCGAGAAAAACAACATCAATAGACTCAGCCAGTGCCAGGAGAAAGTCCAGGTGAAGAAAGTAGTTCTCATTCTGAACTTCGGTCAAAGGAAGGGTTGACAGTACGGCGAGGCGAACCGGGCCCATGCTAGCATCAGCTAGCTGCTCATAATACCAGCCTAGTTTGTTCTGTTTCATCCCACGAGAGTCCATGTCAGCCGTTGTGACAGGTCTATCGTTACGTGCAGCGCCAGCGATCTTCTTCTTGGCAGATTTGATGCCTTTGACGTGTTCTCGAGCCCGTCGAGGCAAAAGGGTGTGTCCTGCTGAGTCTGGCGAAACTCCTGCAGCCTTCCCTACGTAGGCGGGATCTTGGGTTGACTCGCCTGCAGTTGGCGTGGAGTTTTGTGTTGCGTGCAAAGTGTATATTCCGAGCACATGTGGAATGTCGCTTGCGTCCCAGGAGAGCGGAAACGTCTCAAGGTCGTCGAAAACGTGTGTGTGCGAGCGGCGGCCAAGAACAGATCGGACCCGATATGATCTGATCAGAGGATGAAGCAGGAACTCCAGAATAGCGTTGCGAGTTTGAGGCCCTGCATTGGCCTGCAGCCACTTGAGAGTCCTGTGGCTAAAAGGCGCAGATCCGACCTCACCAATATCCGTCCTTTCAGCTCCATTGAAGAAGTCATTGAGGATACGCATGTACTAGATGTCGTGACGCTCAATATTACCGCGCTGCGGTTCAGGGACTAGACAAAATAATAGTCAGAACTTATATCTTGCTGAACCGCTTCACAGTATCGTCGATTAAGGCATCTAGCCTTATTAAGATCTAAAGCATGCAGATCACTAGGGGAAGCGAGAAGGGTAGTAAGGAAATCATGCGTTACTTACTAGAGTCAAGTTTAGGTATCTCTTGATTATAGGCTGCGACCAGGCCATCAAGGACTGCGTTCAACGTTAAGCAATCAATGCTTTGCCCACTGAGGTGCTGGCTGTCAGCGTCGTCAATGGTAGAAGAATGATCATCGTCATGGCCATCGCCATCGTCGACGTCGCTGATGTCGCTGCTTCCAAGATCATCCTGATCTGGGTCAGCTGCTAAATCGAGAACCTCGTCGATGTGTTGCTCTGCTGCAATGGTGGACACAAGTCGATGCCACTCGTCGGTTTGGGGAGGAAGAGTAGGGTTTTCAGCGTAATTTCTTCTCTTGTGACCTGAAAGCGACGCCTTTGCTGGCTTGCGGGGCCCTTCCTTCTCTGACTGTGAAGTCCTGGAAGTTTGAGCCCCAGTTGACATACGACTCCTTATCGCCGGGTCGCTTTCGCTTGCGGGGAGGTGACACAGACATCATGACTCAGTGCGCGCTTTGATTAGTGCAAGTTGAGAGAAGGCGGTCGGTGCTGCAATATGCTGCTTTCGCAAAGTGGGGAAATGATAAACTATTTCCGTAGTCTGAGCTGTTCGGATAGAGAGGTCTAAAGGCACAACACAAACGCTCGCGATGAAGAAAATAAGGGTAAAGACGGGTGATGAGATGTTGTTCTTGTGAAACCTAATGTTGGTACGAAGGAATCCAGAGCAGTGCTCAGGTGAATAGCGTGGTGCTTCAACAATTCACTGCATCAAGATAAGACGCAAACCTTATCAGAAGGCAGAGCCCCCTCCAAAAAATTCTTCGGAGCTGGAAATCCTAGAAACCTACATCATCTTCCTCTCAATCCACCACCTTTTACATCTTGCATTATTTTAATTAGGACCTCGACGAATTCTACCATGGCGCCAGAACGTGTTTGCCTGTAAGTCAATTCACCACTTTTGTGATCTGGCCCCTGATAATTGACATCATGCAGCGCCTACTCCGGCGGTGAGTTGAGAACTCGAGAGACAACGTCACAGGCATGCTTATAGACATCACAGGACTTGACACAAGTACTATACTTCGTTATCTCGTTCTTCAAGGCTACGAGATTGTTTGTTTCTTAGCGGACTGCGGTCAGGAAGAAGACTTCGAGGCTGTCAAGTCTAAAGCGCTGAAGCTCGGCGCGGAGCGGATGATCATCCAAGATGTCCAACAGGAGCTGATCGACGAGTTGGTGTGGCCCGCGATTCAATGTGCGTCTCCCCCGATTTGCCACTAGAATGAGTGCTGCGAGTCTACTAACACCGAAGCTATAGGCAACGCTATCTATGAGGACCGATACCTGCTCGGAACAAGTCTCGCGAGGCCGGTCATTGCTAGGGCAATGGTCAAGGTTGCGAAGGAGAATAACTGCACGATCCTGAGCCACGGATGTAGGTGGCCTCTTGGTCGAGTTCTGGTCTAGCTGCCGTGTCGTCAAGCGCTCACACTGGTGTCTTTGGTTAAGGTACTGGCAAGGGTGTAAGTTGTTGAATCCTATCTTTGATATTCTACATGCTAATTAATGTAGAATGAGTATGTCCGGATATGTTTCTAGGCTACCTCTAACTCCGTACTTACTTCCTCTCCTAGTCAAGTCCGCTTCGAGCTGGCATGGAAGGCCTGCGACCCGACCCTGAAGGTTCTAGCCCCCTGGCGCATGCCCGAGTTCTATAACCGATTCGCGTAAGTTGTCCCTCCACTTTTGCCATTGTACACTCGAGTTGACAATCTTACAGGGGGCGTATGGATCTCCTCAAATTCGCCGAGGAGCAGAACATTCCCGTCAGCTCTACTCCCAAGGCTCCCTGGTCTATGGACGAAAACATCATCCATACTAGCTACGAGGCTGGTGTAGGTTGCCTTGCATACACCTATTGCTCTTTGTCTCGCACTAGCGCTGAAACTGTCAGATTCTCGAGCAAACGGAGAAGGAGCCCCCGAAGGATATGTGGAAGCGCACAGTTGGTGAGGCGGCTCGGTCCATGCAAGTCGGATAGACCATACGCTGACGTCTCTCTAAAGATCCGATGACGGCTCCCGACAAGCCCACACCCTTTACCGTCCACTTTGCTAAGGGCGTTCCTGTGAAGCTTGAGGTTGAGGGCAAGGTCGTCACCGGCTCCCTAGAGATCTTTAAGGAGGCAAACGAGATCGGCCGGGCCAATGGTGAGGTTGCAATCCGAATGGCTCTGGATTGGGTTTATACTGATATAATACTAGGCATCGGACGTATCGACATCGTCGAGTCGAGGTTTATCGGTGAGTCTGCGCCCAGGGCATCTACTGCTGTCAGCTATGTCATTTGCTAACAACTTCTAGGCCTGAAGAGCAGGGGCTGCTACGGTATGCCATTGAATATAGAGAATTGACTGTATATTTTCTAACCCGCGTCTACAGATACCCCAGGCCTCACCATACTCCGCCAGGCCCATTTAGACCTAGAAGGCCTCGTCATGGACTCTAAGGTCCGCGCCATTCGCGACCGTCTCTCGCACGACTGGTCCACCGCTATCTACAACGGTGAGTTCTCCATCCGCGCTATCTGCCAAGTCTGAACACCCTGACCCGTAAATTAGGCATGTACTTCACGCCCGAGCGTGAGTTTGTCGAGCACGCCATAAAGTTCTCGCAGCGCCAGGTCGATGGCAAGGTCGACCTCGTCGCCTACAAGGGCTGCGCCTACGTCGTCGGCCGCTCTAGCGAGACCTCTAACCTCTACTCCGAGGACGAGAGCAGCATGGATACGCTCGATATGAACTGGACGCCGCAGGACACCACCGGTTTTATCGCGATCCAGGGCATTAGGATCCAGAAGTACGGCGAGCGCAAGATTAAGGATGGCGAGCCCCTCACCCGTGCCTAGGTACAGACTTATCAAACAGGAGTGGAAGAATTGTCAGCACATGAAGACTTGATTCTCCCAGGGCCTGTTGGGCAGGATCCTTTAGCTAGACTATATAAAGATGCGTGTTGGATTGACAGGGTCAACACAGGTCGCCATAAGCCGAGAGTGTTGAGGGGGCGCAGATAGTTTATCGGCTTGAAAATGTGGACATCGATTTCGAATTCAACTGTATGACTCCGCCGACAGATGCGATCGTTGCAAACGCTGCCCCAGGACCAACGGCTGTCCCTGGACCAACAGCCACCCTAGGACCAACGACCGTCCCAGGATACTTCAAATGCTGTAGAGTCGGCCCGCTAGGTGATCCCATGGGTCTGCACTTGGCTGGCCACGGCAGCCAAGAAGCAGAGAAGAGCAATTGTGAACTTCATGTTATCTTTTTGGGTAGAGGTGTTGGAGTAAGTGATGTGAAAGGGAGATTATGAGTTCGATCCTGTAGCTTCTTGATTCGAAATTCAGCTCGCTTCTTAAGTGCCCGGCGACTTCTATTCATACTTGAGATCTCGCCCTCTAAGAACGCTGTACGGCTCGAAGATGTATATAATTAGATGCTATGAAGAATTAAGGGCCAAGGTGCCTGGCGTAAATGTAAACATCAAGAGACGCCTAGTTCCCCAAAAAGGTAGCTGTAAGGTGCTTCAGGGGCGTCAGCACCAGCTATCCGACAGCCCTCGTACCGAACCCGTACACTGTAAGGCCACATATGATTCAGGCCGTTAGCATCCCAGACATCGAGGCTCTGCAGTTGCCCCCTGAATGGCATATTAGTCATGGGTAATAAGAGAACGCTTAGATTTAAAGAGAAATTACCACTATCATACGCGACGAAACCCGGAAACCTAGTCGTCGTCTTCGAAAACGCTAGCGCTAATGTAGATCTTCCCTTTTGGCCGTACCAGCGCGTTAAAATCTGGCGCCTGAATCTGGCGCCAACAAATCCATAACGAACTCCAGCGGGATCTTAAATTGCACCGCCTCGGCCTCGTCCGTAATCTCATCGTCATCAATATCGCTCAGAACCCCGATAATATAAGGCCTCCTCCCCTCATCCAACAGGCTACTTACCACGTCCCCATCCACCATCAAACATAGCCCCGCATCCACCCCAACAGGCACCCGGTTCGGCATACTCTCATCATCATCCTCGTCCAACTTCAACATCTCGCGGAAAACACCCCTAACATCCTACGGGCCCATTCCGCTCATGGCCTCGTGCTCCTTAAGCACGAACCGCCACCGCGCCAAAATGCCGCCCGCCGTGGCCGCCTCGTACATGTCCCTAAAGCGCGCCTCGGCCCCCTCGTCCCCGTCCTGCAGCACTAGCCCCGTACTCCAGATCCCGTCCATCACCAGCCTGCCCAGCCTATCATTCATCATCTTGCCCCACCGCCGCCAGAACTCGTCCCACCGGGTGGCCTCGGCCTGCTGTCCCTATCCCGCCGCGCCGGCGCCGGATCCGTATACCCACACCCGGAACGCCATAAACCCCCAATACTCGCACTACTGGCAGTATATCACCTCGGCGATCTCGAACAGCGGCGTACCGACCTGCTCGCGCGGCATGCCGAAACGTTCGACGATAACGAGCTCGTCGGGCGTAAGGTAATAATTACCATACTGCTCTCCTCCTGCTACCACCGGCAGAACCTCTACTATTAATATTATCCTCGGATTAGACGGAATAAGCCTACCGCGCCGCAGATCCATCTAAAACCGGCGGTACGTAGCGGCGTCGCCGGCACCGCGAATATCGCGCTACCGAACCAGGCGCACGGCTCGATACGCGTGGTTAAAGGACTGCTATGTTTCCGGAAGGGCGTTCAACTCGGCGTCCTACACGGATTTGCAGCGCTTCCAGCCCCAGCTTACGGAAAGCGGCAGAATATCTTGGGAAAAGTCGTCGTTATCAATGCTCGATCTAGACATAGTGGGCGAAAAGGCGGGAGTTAAAATTTGCGGTTCAGGTTATAGCGGATAATCCAGTTAACTCCCGTCACCAACAGCGAAAAAAAATTGTACGAATATAAAATATGGAAGATTAGGGAAGGGCTTAATCTTACCTGCAGATACTAAAACCACCCCCCGGAACTCATTCTAACTAAACCATTTCTACCTCATGCTCTCCTTTCCGGTTATCATCCCCGCTAGTTACAACCTGACTCACTCAAATCAGGATAGGCCCCTTACCGCCTACGTAACCCGCCGCAGCTATAATGTAATCGGTCGGTCGCGGACGGATACATCCCGGACAAGCTATATAAAAGAGGAAAGGACGCCCACAGCCCCTTCCACCAATCCCGAACGGCTGGCAATGAACGTACTCGGTCGCAAATGTATCTTCACGTTAAAGCTAGGGACCAGGAGGCAGTCGATTCCTCAGTCTATCGTACCTCTCTGCCAATTATATAACTGCCGAGATAGACAGAAAATAACTGGAAAAGGCAGCCCCTATAGCAGATCGTCGTTGCCGCGAATCAGGTCCCTAACGAGACGATATATAGCCAACGGCGTCTCCGGAGATTAGATAGGGCGGCCTAGCCGATATGATATAGGTACGTCGTCTCTTCCTCCTACGCCTTCCTACACCTTTTGCATAATCTCGCCCCTTCTCCTTATCATGCTATTCCCAACACCACCAATAACAGGGCGAGATCTTACCGAGCTGTCTCATATGCGCCGTCGTCTTAACCCTTCCTACAGTTCGTATCTGCCGTACTATCGCTCAAGCGAAAGCATGGATCGTCTGTCATGCGCAAGGATGTAAACCTTTCGTCAGCGTCTCCTCAGCGTCCTGCAGCGTCCTGTCCTCGCTGCGCCGGGAACCCCCTCTTCTCCAGGATTCATCCCAATTGGACCGCTTCGCGACGGTTTCGTTTCCGGCTCGCCCTCACCATCCTCGCCTGCTCAGCCTAAATCACCGCTTGTAAGTTAAAAATAGGTAGCCGCCGAATCAGGTGGACAATATGCTTCCGCATAATACGCCTCTGCATGTCTTGCCGTAATTAAGCTGGTAATCGGTCCGACTACGACCAACAAGACGTCCAGCCCGTAAGCAAGGACGTCTTGGACAAATTATGCAACGGAGGATGCCTCCTAATATCTTGCATTAACGCTCTCGATACCTGTGGCATTTTTGTGTCTAACTAGGAAAGGTAGGCCCATACGATTCGCGCCAAGGATCCACTAGGCAGACGTCAAATCACCCTTACACTTGAAAAAAAAGAACACGGCACGCAAGGCTTACAGGTGGATAAGTGGCAACTTCGAGGTCTAACGTAGGAAACTCTCGTCGGTATCGTGGAAGGGAGCCAGATCCTGATCGCTTAACGCGGACGAGAGTCGGCAGTCGAATCGAAATTCGAAATCGAAGTCGAAATAAACGGCAGTTAAGAGTTCTCAGACGACGAGCAATAAAAAGGGCAGGGCAGGGCCCGCCCGACAGTACGGCGCCTTCGAAGGACACAAAGAACCCTGCAGAGGGGGAGAAAGGAGGAGGGGAATAAAGGAGGGGAAGGTAGCCAGCGTCGATGGGGCAGAGCCAGGATCCTTGGCGAAATACAGATCAGAGCGTCGCAGTAGTGGCCGGCGAAAGTAAAGGGCAGAAAAGTGAGTATGCGAAGTCAAAAGTACAGGAAGAGGACGTCGGGCGAGGAAGGGTTCTATTTATGCTACGTGCGGGATGGCTGGCGACGTACACAAAGCGGGGAGTGGGTTGCGGCGGCGCTATGCCCGAACGGGAGGGGCGCTAAACCCGGCAGGCATGACAGCGTGTTCGCGATTACGAAAGAAATAAATAAATATGATATATAATTTAATTTTTAAAAAACTGAATTTTTTTTAGTTATTAAAATAATTTTCGGAAAATTTTCAATTATTTAAACCTTTTTTTAATAAAATAGCTTAATTATTATTTAAGTCGTGCTTTTAATTAAATTCGAGGATAAATAATAAACTTTTATATTAATAATATTTTATTTTATTTTTATCCTACGATCCGTAAAAACGAAAAAATTTATTTTAAGGATATTTAAACGTATAATTACCAGATAATATAATTATACTATTTTTGGTTTTAAATAATTATTAAAGGATTAATTTAAATTATTATATTAAATTTTATTATTAAACGACTATATAACTTAGTTATTATTAAATATAAATATTTCCGGCTTAATTATATTAATATTTATAATTTACGTTTAAGGTTTTTTTTTTTTTTTTTTACGTATATTAGTATACGTATATAATAACTACCAGCGGTAATATAAAAAAGAAATGGCGAAATATAAAAGTTTTAATAAAGCCGGAAATTTAATTAAGTATGGTTATAAGATAAAGATCCGGCATTTTAATATTAATCGTTCCGAAATCGATATTATTATTATTATATTTAAAAATTAACGTTTAAATTAAACGTTTTTAAATCTTTTTTAATTAACGTATCGGAATTATTAAATAATTCGGTTATAATTTAACTTAATAATATACGTATTATTATATAAGTTATTATTTATATTAATTATAAAACGAAAATTATAAATATTTAAAATCTTTATATTAAGATTATAATTAATTAAAGGTATTTATTAAAGGTTTTAAAAAAAGTTATTAAATTTTATAATTCCGGAATATTTTATGAAAACCAGGTTCGCATATATAATAAATGCAAGGTTGATATAGGTTCAAGCCTTATTTTCCAGGCTGAGCCAAATATACAGAAAATCATTACACATATAATCCATACGATAGATATTATACCCAGTATTTTCGAACACGATAACTGATCAATAATCTTTACGGTTAAGATAAATTGTATACCTCAGTCCCATAGAACCTCACTCTGAAGCAGAACCTCACTCTGAAGCAGAACCTCACTCTGAAGCAGAACCTCACTC